>KV459513.1:5267-69394 GCA_001662645.1 Pseudogymnoascus sp. 03VT05 | reverse complement strand
GTAATAATGCAGATTACCTTAGTGGATATTGTGATGCAGATTATGCAGGAGACATAGCTACTGCAAAATCAACAAATGGATATATATTCTATTTAGCTAAAGGCCCTATTATGTGGAAATCCAAGCTTCAAAGTATTATAGCTCAAAGTACTACAGAAGCAGAATATATAGCTATAAACATAGCATCTAAAGAAGCAGTCTATATTAAAAGCTTATTAGAGGAATTAGGCTTTTATAAGCAGAAAAAGCTACCATTATATACAGATAATAACGGAGCTCTTTTACTTGCTAAGAACCCTATATTCCATGAACGCACTAACGTAGGTCATGGTGTAAACGGGCTAATGGCGTAACTGGGCTACTCACCAGAGCCACCCTATGACCAAAAATAAAAATTACAAAACATCATTTCCCTACTACGCTAATTCATCTATATCATCGTTAGAAAGCTCATCTTCGCTCTCCTCACCCTCCTCCTCGCTCTCATCATCAATTAGATCAATTACTGATGTGATAACTTGCGGTGTTGTTGATATTTTCGACTTTTTTGAGGTTGCTGTTGCTGCTTCTGCCTCTGCTACTTGCGACCGTAGCTCTTCAGTTGAGATGTGGAATTGACCCTTTAAAACTGCTCTTTTGCCCTTGTTCTGTTCTCTACGCTTCTGAATTATACTGCGCAAGTTATCTGTCTCTCTTTGCTGTAGTATGTGGCGTGTATTAAGCTTCTCTGTCTCATCTGCTAACTTGTGTATATATTGCTTTATAGGAGTGTTGAGAATGCCACGACTTATTGTAGAAGAGAGCACTGTATTTGCTTTCTGAAGTGTCTGAAAATCTAGAGGACTGCTGTTCACAAATACTTTCTCAAAAATGTCATGCTCTACTAGAGTATGTGGCCGTTCTAAGGCTACGTCTGTTGTAGGAAGCATAGCTGCTCAAATGACCGTTTGCAGTTGAAATGGCTGTAGCCTACTCCCTCTCTAAGCAGAATTAATATTTGAATTTGAAAATGCAGCTGCTCTTGCAATTATATATGCATCCATCCATTCTAACTTCTGTATGCGTAGGAGCTGCGCCTCATTAAGGTGTAAGAGGGCTGTTGTGAGGTGTTTTTTCAGAGGTCTAAAAATTGCAACATTAAGTGGTTGTAGCATATGTGATGTATGTAGAGGTAGTATAAGGAGCGAAATTTGATTCTATATATAGTGTAATATAAAGCTTCCGCTTATGTGGCTATCATGGCCATCATAAATAAGGAGCTGTTGTTGTAGTTTTCCATTTTATGTTGCTTTTTCTCTTATAGAGGGCTCAAAAACGCGTTTTAGCCACTCTAATCCATGAAGATTGCTTGTCCATCCTTTTGTATTTACAGAGAAGTGCCACTTACTTATAACCTCCTTTAGAATCCAGCTCTATAGTATGTTCTGTCCCTTAAAGATAATGAGGGGGTTAATAGTTGTTCTATCCATGCAGATGCACTCAACAGCAGAGACCCATTCCTGCCTTCCTAGATGTGCTTGAAAACGCGTCCTAAGTGTAGAATCAACTATAATTCATGTAGATTGCATTGTTCTAATTAAAAACCCTATCTCATCCATGTTGTAGGTGTTGTGGTTTTCGATTTTTTGCTCTATTATGAGGCTCTTGTACGCGTTAAACCACGCCTTTAACACCTGCTTTGTGACCCCATTCATCCTTTATGCCTCAACTCTACGTCCTAAGTTAACACGTAGGTGTAGATAGCGCTTAATAAATCGCGGAACCCACTCTTGCCTAAGAGGTAAGTTAGGTATTTAAGGTTGTAGTTGTTGAGTTTGTTGAGTTTGTAGTTGTTGAGTTTGTTGAGTTTGTAGTTGTTGATGTAGCTGTTGAGGCTGAAAAACGCGACACTTATTTAACTGGACTTCATTAGCTACCTCTCTTAAAATCCGGTGGCTAGGAGCATAGCCACTGCTTGTAAGCTGTTTAATCCACTTTAAAAGGGTTTGCTCTTGATTTTTTAAGAGGAGTTGTTGTTGTTGCCGTGCTTCGCGTCGCGTAGAGCCACCGTTAACGCGTATAGCTACTGTGTTCTTATTTAATCCTAACACCTTTGCTGCTTGATATGGGGATTTAAATTTGCCAGTTTGGACTCCTAAGACTGCTTCTGCTATCTTATTTTCGAATTCTTAGGCTTTTTGGCTCTTTTTCAGCACCATGTTGCGACATTTGGTAATAGGTGTATTTAGTAGTTTGGTGGTTTGGTGGTTTGGTGGGGTGGCTCTGGTGAGTAGCCCGGTTACGCCATTAGCCCGTTTACGCCATGACCTACGTTAGTAGTTGAGTGGCTTCATATAGTTTAATGGGGTTGCGATATATGTAGCAGTCACGTGACTATGTACTTGCATATATAAAATTATATGGGAAGTACTTGATCTTAGTACAGAATTCATACCAGGATCAAATGGTGGGGTGGCCCTGACCCCACTAGGCGCAGTACGCCATAAGGCTCAGTACGCCACGACTTACGTTATGCAGCAAATGAAGAATAACAAATATTCCATACGCGACATTCTATTTCTAAAAGAACCGTATGCAAATGGTAAAAATTGCAACTTACACAATGATGAATACTTTCCCGCAAACGAATATACGACATGTAATTTTCTCTCTCTACGCCTTAGCCCTGAAACGCCAACACCTACCGTACTGTTTTATCGATAGTTTCCGAATTAAAAACTTTGGTATCGTGCACCTGATAATTGCCAATTTTAGGCTGAACCACAATGACTAAACAGATTGCCCGCTTCATTTTAGATATACTAAGTTAACCAAGTGAAGTTTGATATAAAGATAGATTTAGCTAAAAGGCAACTTGAAAGATGTGCCTGTCCTCCCTGCTTGCGCCGTACTCCCGCTTAACTTACGCCATGATTTTTGGTAAAGTTCAGTTAATAATTAACTGACTGATTGAAACTTCGAGACCAAAGAAATCTGTTTCTCCTCGCAGGATCGGTACCTGTGGTGCTAGCCTCTAGTGATGTACTTCGGTTGTGTATCTCCTAATCTGCTGTTAGCAGGCTGTGCTGGTTGATTGATGGGGGTTACTTACATCCTCATCAGCGGAAATGAAGCAGTCTAAAATGATTTCCCTTGCATTGTCATGCTTCTCCAGATTCACAGGCGTGCTGTGACTCTTCATAATAGGCAGGATGACACCTCCAAATACCTCAAACTTTGACCAGTTGATGCGGTCTCCCTTCGGCCCCACAAAGGTCTTGCTTCCTTCGTCCGCCGAGGCCAAGTCACGTCGAGACAGAGGCACGTATGGTATCCGTGGTAGTGTCGAATTTTGCCAGGCCAGCCGATAGGCGAAATGGCTCCTTTGGAGACCCATCAATATCTCGAGTCTCATAAACTGTTTGCGGCATTCATCACTTATCAAGGCTTGTGTCTGTGCGAGTCGTCCAACGGCAGTGTTCTGGATCCCCGCCATAACGGCGGCCAGGCCATTATAGTTGTTCATTTGCCTTAGTTTCCATGCGATACGCATAAATTTCTCCAGTATCTGCGCTCGGTGCTTTGCCTTGTCTCTCAAGAGAATCAAGTTGGTCACCCACCATGCCACATGATTAAAGTGGTTGATGGCGCGGGTGACATTGACGAGGCTTTTGCACTTGGCCTTCTGTTTTGCTGAAAGGCTCACATCACGAACCAGATCTCGCACGCGGACTGACGAAAACATGATCCAGTCCATTCTAGTGATTTCGTCTGCGAAATCATCATCCGAAATCTCCATGCAGTTGTGATACAGGAGCTTCGTCAGTAGGTGCTTTCTTGATGGTACGAAAGTCGCAGCTTCAGTTTCATAATCTCTCACTGTCTGAAAGGCTGAAGGTTGGCCACCGGCTGCTGGCGCAGCTTCACTTGATGATACCGATACGGTCTCGGAATGTCGACGATCTCGTCTGGCATTCTTCTCATCAGCTAGAGACACATTGCTGGTGTTCTTGCTTGGAGCAGTACTCCGTGAGCTGCGTGTCGAAGATGTGACTGGGACAAGCTCGTTGGTTTCCTCCACGTCAGAGTCCGCCTCTAGATCACTCTTCGCCCATCGAGTATCGTCATCTTCTACGACGTGGAAGCGAAGCATACTCCTCATCTCCTGAACGGCGTAATTGAAGGCTGGTTCATTGGAAATCTGCTCAACAAATGCGCTAAACCTCTGATTTGTAGTTGGAGCAGCGAAATCACCTGGATACTGTGAAATCCATTTAGTAAGGATAGCGATAATCCGAAGCTGCACGGTAGTTCGTGTTAGGAAATGTTGACCCTTTTCATCCGCAGATTTTTCCAGCCGGGATAAAATGGCGGATAGTAACATCCCTGGAGACGCAAACTTCCTATACATGCACAGGAATATGTCCATAAAATTCGCATCCGCCTTCGACATCGGCTGGCTTACCAGGCGATCCACAAGCTCGTCAAATGTGAACCCCGACACCTTGACATGTCTATCTGGAGTAATGTCATCACTTCGTTGGAGTATAGGAATGTCGTCTGAGTAGCGGGGGGGGGAGTCAATTTCAGAGTCTTCTACGTCGAGATTTGAAAGAAGGCCCTCAGAACGTTTCCTCTCTGGCGTATCATTTTCGTCATCGGTTTGTGGGGTAGCTATAGTAGTTGTGTTGCCCTCCAATTGGCCTTGGGACAGTCGCGTTTGGCCAGTCGTTGACACATCTGCCTTCTCCTGGAAGACCTGAATTGCGTCCGTGTCAACCTTTTGGCGCGTGGGTATAGTACGACTAGACATTTGAGGTGGTAGAATCGCCGTTGGCATCGAGAACTCGGAGCGAACACTGTTTGTGACAGCTTGGATCAGTTCCGCCCCCTGGCCTTGGCATGCATCACTGCCTGCCCCGACTGCAGTCGATGAGCCTGCTCAAGGTTTAACTGCGACCGAAATAACGAGGTGGGCATCGAGGACTCGTGGCATGGGTCTGCTGTGGACGAACTCAGAACTGGTATCCAGGTTATGGCTCCAGTTGAGGTTGACGTTAATCGGCTACTTCGGGATAGTCGCTCAGGCCCGTTCTATGTGGGGTAAGTAAGGGTGAAGGGTGGCGGGTGCTCTAACGGGCTCGGCTAGATTTCTTTCCGTTAAATCCTAGTTTAAGATAGGAAAGTGAGGAGCAGCAGAGAACGTGATTGTCTCAGAAATGGACAATTATTTTGAGGATCTTAATTCTTGTACAGAAGATGAGGAGTGGTGTTTCTATGAATGACAGTCAACTTCAAAGCTACTTCACAAGCTCAGTTACACACATATGATACTTCAGTAGTCGTGGAATAATTGCTACGAATCGCTAACCACGCACGCCATGCAGTGGAATGCTGGCAAAATTAGGAGGACCAGAGGGCATATAAATTTGATTTCTAATATGCATCTCCGTTGAGGAGCTGCGCGATAATCTTTGCGTTTTCCTCAGCAACCTCGTCCTGGACCAGTCGAGCAACATCAACGCCGTCAGCCGCGACAAGCTTCAAAACGAGGTTAGCATACTCTCTTACACCCTCACCGGCTTTTCCAAACTCCAGCTTAGCCTTGCCCAACGCATCTATCCCATCCTGTGTCCCTCGATCGCTATTCCATGGTCCTGGCCTTGAATTGCCTCTGCCCATCCCCCCCCTTCCACCTCCCCTACCTCTCTGGAACTGAGGAAACGAATGATCGTTGTTCGATCCAAGCGTATTTGGATCATCCGTCGGCGGAAGAGTAGCACTGTATATCTCTCGTAGTTGGGAGCGTAGACGCGGGTACATGATAAAGAGTGACTGTAACTTTTGAGAACTCTCCAACACTGAAAATATGTTGCCCTGAGTGGAACCTGCAACGGTTCCTGGCAATGGTCTTATTGATCCATTCTGCGTTGCAGGTTCAGCAGCAAGAGGAGTCAGACTTCTGGTCACTGGTGCCTCACAAGGGACGGCTCTGTGTAGAGTTGCACAGGCCACAGAACAACTACCAACTGTTAGATTTATTCGTAGGTAAGTGGTAATCAAAGTCCTCACTATGGAATTTCACATCGAGAACATTTATACTTGGCCTGCTGGTCGTTGCACACCCCACACACCTTGCTGCTCAAGCTTGCTTTTGGGGGACTCTGGTCTTCAGTGATGGTGGCTTCTGAGGCTTCAGCGACTTCTTCAAGATTGCTAGGTTCTACCTCCGTTTGTGGTATATCCAGATTTTGGGGAGACTGCGATTTGGCCGAGCTATCCAGAACCTCGCCGTCGCCGCCAAGGTCAGCAGTGGTGGGCTCCATAGCTGGTATTCAGAGCAGACGATGGTCTGGATCCGTGGTGGCGGTCGAAAGTTGAAGGGCGGTGTCACGTGCACAAAGTATAAAATCGTGCTGAGTCATATGCCGTCATTCCGGAAATCTACCGGAGCTCGACCCCAGACATAAATCGTCACGGCCGACTGTGGTGAATATTCTAGAACTCCTACTACTCACGAAGAGTGGTTTTTGTGAAAGAAATATCCACAAACATCACAATGGCATCATGTCGAGCGCTCGGCACAGTGGCATCGTCCGCAAGGATGCTGAGGCCAACTAGAATAACCCCGAGGGTTCCAATCACATCCGCATACAGATGTCTTCACCAAACCGGAAGACTACCATCGATGGGGGCGACAAATTCCGCGAGGAGACCAACTCTACAGCCATTGCACCAGCCATCAACTATACTCCGCCCAGCAGCTGCGGCTGGCGGTAGCCGCACTATATTTATTCAGACGGAGAATACACCAAACCCGGATGCCCTCAAGTTCCTCCCCAACCAGCGGGTTCTACCCGAGGGCCTCTCGACGCCTTTCATTGAATATATGACGCCACGCTCAACATTGGCGCCTCCACATCCCTCCCCGTTAGCAGCAAACCTGATGAACATAGACGGGATCACATCTGTGTTCTATGGAGTGGATTTCATAACCGTCACGAAGGCCGCCGATGCCAACTGGGCGCATATCAAGCCCGAAGTTTTCAGCCTCATCACCGAAGCCGTTACTTCCGGACAGCAGATGGTGAACATTACGGAGCATAAACCAGGAGAGACACAACATGAGGGTGCGGAGGAAGACAGTCTTGCATATAACGAAAATGATAGTGAGGTTGTTGGAATGATCAAGGAACTCCTGGAAACGCGGATAAGACCTGCGATTCAAGAAGACGGTGGAGATATCGACTTCAAGGGGTTCGAAGGGGGTAATGTACTGCTCAAGCTTAGAGGTGCCTGCCGTACATGCGATTCGAGCACGGTCACATTGAAGAATGGTATTGAGGGAATGCTGATGCATTATGTGAGTGACCCGACCACCCCCCCGTGACAAGAATCACGTTCTAACATCAAGCGCAGATTGAGGAAGTAAAGGGCGTCGTTCAAGTTCTAGACCAGGAAGAGGAAGTCGCTCTGGCCGAGTTTGCAAAGTTTGAGGAGAAGCTGAAACAGCAAAAGGGAAGTGTGCCGGCATCGACAGAAGGCAAGGACAGCCTGGACAGTGTGCCGGGTTGAAGCATTCACGT
Organism: Pseudogymnoascus sp. 03VT05; assembly: GCA_001662645.1. Lineage (NCBI taxonomy): Eukaryota > Fungi > Ascomycota > Leotiomycetes > Thelebolales > Thelebolaceae > Pseudogymnoascus > Pseudogymnoascus sp. 03VT05. The sequence continues at coordinate 61,829 of KV459513.1, read as the reverse complement.
ATACTGTAGAACTGTATAGTATCGTGAGGAATTGGATGTATACTAGAACAAAAATCGCAGGGATGGGACATGCGTGTATATACCCAAATGAAGCATTGTGCAGACGTAATTGGCCAGGGTGCCACTTCCCCGCTTTCTCGGTGTGCAGGGCCCATCTCGATCGAAGCCGAAGCCCAAGCCGAAGCCCAAGCCGTCTTGTAAGGGGTGATCAATTGACGTAGTGGCGGGGGGGGGAGAGGAGGGGTGGAGGTGGAGGGAGTAGAAAGAAGGAGAAGGCCAGCAGTACCGGAAGTTAAACACGGCGGCGACGGAAAAGTAGTATGCTGTGGAAGGATAGGTTATATCAAAGAGTCACGAGGGGGGGTGGGTTAAACAGCGGTAGTAAGTTTTTGGTGTACCGTGAATTAAACGCCAACCGTCAACCGTCAACCGTCAACCGTCAACCTGTCAAGATCAGCCAGTGCTACACAGACTTGGGCTTTGTCGAGCTCTCTTTCTCCTGGTTTCCGATCCGTGCCACCACCAGAGATCACCCCACCACACTTTTGTTTTGAAAGATGAAGGGAAATAGCTAGGTGCAGTGGTCGAGATGGACGGCATTGACGACGGATGGAGTGTGATGTAATATAGAGATCGATAGCTTGGACGTTGGAGGCTCAGTACCCGTGTATTGTGAACTTTGGGAGAGATAATTGCTAGGGGACCGAGCAGTACAGAAAACGACAGGTAGCCTAGAAAGGCAGTACTGTACTCCGTGCGTGGAGGGGAAGAAGGGAGGGAAGGGTGGAGGGGGGGTGGCGATGGAGGGGCGGGTTTCCTAACATGCATGGGGTGTGTTGATTAACCATGGGGCACATGGGTTGATGGGTGATGGAGGTGGAGGGGAGGGTGTGTGGCAAGGGCCAGCCAAACAAAATACACAAAGGACACAAGAGCATTGGTTGTAATTAGATCATGGAGGTAGGAAAGGAATGGTCGTACACTTCTGTCGCTTCTGGTCTCTCTTGTCTCTTGTATCTTGACGCTTCTACTCCCTGCTACTTCCCCCGCAGTTTACCAAGACACACGCTAACGGCTAGTGCCATCAAGTGTTACCCATTCGAGTCTAGTGCTACGGTAGCCCCTCTATCTCCGCAATATCATCATCAAAGTACACAGTACGAGTAGAGTCAACGGGAGAGTGATCGATCCGAGTACATTTCTCTTTATTTACTCTTTTATATTCTACATACTCTGCTCTATAAACTTGCCGTACTTCGTACTTCATACAGCGTACAGTATAGTACAGTACAAGCTAGTCCAACCGAAACATGGAAGGAGTCGTTGGTTGGTCTTTAGAGGCTCCCCCATACATACATATATATACATATATTACACATATAAATCATGGCATTTCTACCTACATACAGATCTCCCTTTAGCTCTGTCCTCACATGATAGATATTGTTATGCTTCTTTCTTTGTAGCATAGATCACTCTAGAGTTATGTATGTACAGTATGTACGATGTTCGCCCGCACTTGCAGAACTTGCACTACTGGCTATTACTTACTACCTGTACTTCTACGGATACCCAGACAGCCCACTATCAACAAGTACTCAGTACTTACTCCGTACCTCACCTGCCTTCCTCTGACCTTACATACCTTACTGACCTACACCAAACTAACCCCTACACCCCGGAACAGGCCCAGACGACCCAGACGACCCAGACGACCCAGACGACCCAGACGACAGAACAACTCGACCGACCATTCCAAAGTGGAGAAAGTCTTCTACTTTACTTACCTCCCCTTCATCTTTCCACCTCCCCAAAAAACCCACACCACTATATCGTCCATCATTTGCACACTTTCATACTTACTCTTACTTACATTACATACAAAAACACATACATACCGTTGCGCTGCCATCTTCTCTGTTCGACATTCAATCTGCCTGTCCAAATTCTCTTCATATCTTGCTCTCTGCCTGCTGTCGCATCAATCGCCACCCGCCGTCACAAAGCTTAGGCTCCATCCCCACAAAGCTCTCGCGTGTCGCCTTTCAAAAGCTCATTGCCACAAACAATCGATCCGCCACCACATATCCTGTGTCGCGTTGACCTTGCAATACTCTGAGAGAGTCTACTCTGGCAATTTCGACCTCATACCTCACAAATACCGACTGCCATTATTGCGACGGGATATTACTCCCTAGGCTAGGCTGTCGCGTCCCCTCTCTCCAGACGACAATGGGCAATGAATAGTTGAGGCGAATTCAGCCTTCTTTATCCTCTCAGGAGGCCAGAAACATTTCATTTGGGTTATTAGAATAGGAGAATCTAGACTTTGAACGGATCGCGATCTGCATTGGCGGAGGAAACATATCACTCCTCGACTGTACAACATATTAATACGACATGAACTCTGGAGCGAAAACCCGGCCGGTGGGCAAATCTACCCAGTCATCATACCCCACCACAATGTCAGCAAGCAACCCCTCCATGTTGCTCGACAAACTCAACGGGAGACGATCCACCCCTGACTCTGAGGCTCTAGCAAGCTCTGAGGATGAGGGTGACAACCAGCAGCGGCAGGAGCATACCATACCGACAGCAGCGCCTCACAAGCCTGTTCGTCGCGCTTCCTGGCTGAATGATACCACCCAGCCTTTGAGCCAGCCTCGTAAGGGTTCTTTCGCAAGCAGCACTATGTCACCAACAACCTCACATCCCACTACCCCATCTACCGAGACAGGCACATGGGGTGCGCATACGTCCACATCATCCACTACTGCAACTGGCCGCGTCCCTCCTGGATCCACATCATTCCCCTGGGGATCTGGGATCTGGAATACTGAAGCCAGAAAAGACGCACCTCATAGGTTGTCAGAGGTTCTTCCTTCACCGACCAGTCTGACAGGTGGATTCGCCAATAATGGCCTCTTCAACACAGACAGCGGTAATTCTCAGGGCCTTGCTGCCTCTCGTGATGCACCTGCAGAGACAACAATACCTTTCGCAATTCCTCTTCACCCAACCCCTAAGACATATCGCTCCCAGTCCTACTCTGTCGGGCAACTCGACGCCGAGAGCAATGTTCCTGGTGCGGGAATTTTGCCAGGCCCTGGCTTCAACGGCCGTGGCCGCGGAATGCACCATTCCGGGTTACAGCACCGACCATCAAGGCCCAGCATGCTAAGTGAGGTATCAAGTGACGGAACTGGGCTTGGAAAGCTTAAGGAAGTTGATGACGACGACCTGGAGGAGTTTGACAACATGGCCCATGGTTCGCAGCTACAAGACCAAGCCAAGGTGCTCGAGGCACTGGCGCGAGAGAATGCAATGCTCCGTAAGCAGAACTACCATAACTCGAGGCTTAGGCCGAGAGCTGCTACTAGCACATCCCTTGCTCCCTTCCAACCCGGGTATACGTACGGGTTGCAAGATACGTTGCCGGAAGAATCTGACTATGCCATCGATGAGATGGATGAGATGGGCGAGCTTCAAGACATCGGAAATAAATCGATGCTTGCACGCCGACTGAGCGAATATAGCGAGGGTCAACTAGGAAGAGGAGGATATGGCGCAGCCGAGAACCGGAAACTTGAGAATGTGAAAAAGGCGATTTGGCAGAGCTCACTGGGGTTTGGCGGATTATCTGACATCTCTCAAAGTCGCAGACACTCGTTTGCTGATGTCCCAACTCGTCACGCTTCTGTTGGCTCTGCCGGTGAGCAGATGCCAGGCCGTGAAAATGGCCATCAAGAGCAGATATTGCCCCAAGATGTGCAGTCACGTTATGCTGACTCCACTGATTATACGATTAATGATCATGGTAAGCTTGCATCTTCTACAACCGCACACCCTTTCCTTCCGCCTGGGGTCAATTATTCACGCGGTGGAAATACAGCAGTATCATATTTCGGCGGCGCCCCCGTCCAAGCAAGAAATACCGAGGCATATGGTTTACCGCCATATCAACAGGCCTCTGCCTATCAGGCGTACCCTACGGCCCCAGCCTATGGAAGTATGCAGCCAACCTCGCCCCATCGCAACATCTACAGTGTACCCCAGCCACGGCAGAATCAGCTACTCTATATCGTGCTCTTCAAGTGCTCTAGAGCCGACGTTTTCTACGTCCAAGAAGGAACTGGCCTCTCCGTCAAACCGGGCGACCTTGTGATTGTAGAGGCGGATCGCGGAACAGATCTAGGCACGGTTGCCCAAGACAATGTCGACTGGGCCACAGCGAAAGAATTGAAAGAGCATTACGCCGAAGAGCACTACAAGTGGCTTATGATGTACTCGCAAGGTGCAGTTGGCACTGCCGATGGAACAGGCGCAGGTTTGATGGCCGCCTCAAATGGACTTCAGGGAAGCGCCGTTGGTGGGATGGGCCCTCCCACTCAGCACGGAATGCAAGAGCCAAATCCTGGAGAACTAAAGCCAAAGATCATCAAGCGCTTGGCACAGAACCATGAAATCCAGGCTCTCCGGGACAAGGAAGGGAATGAAGCCAAGGCAAAGAGAGTTTGCATGCAGAAAGTGAAGGAGCACGGGCTCCACATGGAAATCCTTGATGCCGAATTTCAGATGTAAGTCTTGTGCTATTTCTTCCTTCGTTCTTAACTAACAATACATTAGGGATTGGAAGAAGCTCACTTTCTATTACTTTGCGGATGCTTATATCAACTTCAACTCCCTGGTTACGGATTTGTTCAAGGTCTATAAGACCAGAATATGGATGTCTGCCATAAATCCGGCGTCATTTGCTAGCCCAAGCTTGGGACTTCAAGCCCCTAGCGGAGTAGGCCCAGGTGCAGTTGGCGCGAACAGACAAACCCAGGTCGAGAGAAGACCACAGCAGCCACCCCAGCAAGAGCAGTTCAATGCCTTGAACCAAGGTGCTCGAGGATATAAGCCTGGGGCTGCTAATGCTTTTCAACCTAGCCTTGATAAGCCCAGCGTGTCCCCAACTTCGTTTCAGCAGCCGTTCACTTTCGGCCATTCGGCATTCACTCCAGCTGCACGTAACGGTCCAGGCAATTATGGCCCAAATATGATGCAACAGCAGATGGAGTCTTTCTCTCAATTCCCCACTGCAGCAGATTATCATGGCGTGCCTGACCGCTTTCTACCATCCCATACTACTGGTAATGGCCAAGATCCTGGTGATTTTAGCCGACCAGGGGGTGACAACGAAGGCTGGATGAATTCTTTTCAAGGACTGTCGCTCAACAGCCGTTGATTGACCAGTTTTATTCGCGTTTGTTCGATATACATTTCCTACTGGCCTCCCCGTCGGAGGCCATCTGCGATTCTTTGCTTTAATACGATACACCATAAAGCCGCAACTCTGACGGTGAGGATTTCGGTGTGTTTCTTTGGTCGCTCATTTCAAAGCACCTTCTTTAACCGGTATACAACATCACAGAATGGGAAGTTGGGGCCAATTAACGACTGATGAAGGGAGATCGCTAGGGAGGTTATAGATAGATTTGCAATTGGGGGTGTCGTCGTCTTTTTTTTTTCTTCACCGTTAAACAGAGTTGGGTATACAGAGGCTTTCGTGCTGGGCTCAAAAGGGGTATCTGCATGGAGTTTCAATTGTCTGCCTTTTTGATAAATTTGGGCAATTTTATGGCGGGATTTGCGTTTACTGGGTTGACTAGTTACACAACTATGATATGAATGGATATTCTAGACTGCTACTCTACTCTTTTCCATTGTTGTTGAGCTGGGCAAGCCTTGGCACTACTGCCCTTGATGCTGAAATTTTGCTTCCCAATTGCCTGTAGTTTTTTTTCGGACAATTGGTATTGGTTGTGTAATCACGAGTGTCAATGGAGAAGCACACATGTATGTCACTCAGAAGTCACAAGTTAAATCATAAATCGTGATATATAGTTCACACAATCAATATAAATTGACGAGGCCTTTAGTATTGGTGTAGGCACCCTACACGACTGCTAAGATGCAATATAAACCACACGCAGAGCTAACCATCGCGCAAAACATCCTCGAAATCTCCTTCCTAATGACTCCCAGACTATCTGTAGCGCTGGAGGTTGAGGGTGTTGTGGCGCTTCCAGGTCTTGCGGCGACCGGCGGTGGTGTGGTTGAATCCGTGACCCTTTCCGAGACCACGGGACTTCTTGCCGGTGGCGGTGAGGCCGCGCGACTCGCGGTGCTTGTGGACGGGGGCGACGATCCAGTTGATGCGGGGATCGCGGCGGATGGCCTTGTGTTGGGGGTCCACGAGGATGATCTCGAAGTACTTGTAGGTGGAGTCCTGGTTGATCCAGTACGAGTTCAGGACGCGCAAGTTAGCACAGCGGCGGCCGACACGCTCCTCAGCGGTCGACTTGAGGGAGCGCTGGTACTTCAGCTGATTAACTCCCTGGTTGGTGGGCTTGCCTAGAAAGAGGAAAATTCGTTAGTTGCAAAGTTTTTCGACGAAAATATAGATAGTCCTGGGTTTTTGGGAGGCCATACCGAAAGTGGCACCCTTGGAAACTGGCTTCTTGCGTCCACCACGGCGAACACGGACGCGGTAGATGACATAGCCCTGCTTGGCCTTGTAACCCAGACGGCGGGCCTTGTCTGGTCGCGATGGGCGGGATGCGCGGTGAATGACATTCAGTTGGCGAAGCTATATTATGCACTCTCAGCAATGTTCAACGAGTGTATAGCAGAGACATAGAAATGTCCACAGTATATATTTTTGAGACCTCGAAAACCCTATGGCAATGCCGAAGTGATCGAGGTCGTCGGACGAGGTATTATCTTACCTCCCAGCAGCGGACACGGAGAAGGAAGCGCAGCACATCAGACTGCTTCTTCTTCTGAAGTTCTTCGACGTACTTGAGGGCACCCATCTAATTGCGTTCGAGTCAGCTGTATGTTCCAGTGTCAATTATTTTGGATTGGTGAGCTCACTTTCGATTGTAATGGGGTTGGCGATGGTCGTCAGTTGTCGTGTGGAATCTCGGAATGAAATTTCAATATTGCAGGGACGAAATGTGCGTCGCTTCGCGGCACCAAAAATTTAGGGCACCGCTAGCGCAACGCTAGCGCAGCCGCGCGACTATAATCAACCACTAACCCCTGCATTTACAAGAATTGGTCGAGACAGCTTCAATGGAGATATACGAAGATCTCGACTTGTTATACTCGCATCATTCATTTATTTATATTAACCTTGTAGTACTTGCACTAGGCCGGCCAGCAGCAGGTTAAGACATTTCGTTTTTGGATTTCCCGGTGTCGGCTTTTAATAATTGGGCAATCGACTTCTCATTCCCGTTCACTGATATCACAAAGAGCACTGATCACAAATAGGGATTATATGAGAAAGCTCTTTAGCTATTGTATATAGTAAAAACTACAAAATCACTGCAATACCCCACCCAGTTGCGTTATTATAATGCTAGTAGCCCCTCCGTGTGTAAAAGCCAATCCCCTCCTGATACCACATGACACCAATTAATCACGGGGAAATGCTGAAGCAAGTTTCCCGATTGCTTTTCCTTGCTTCGCCGCAACGTCTGCCCATGTCACCGTTCCCTGATCATCCATAGCATTATCAAATAGTTTACCGAGAGCTTCATCATTGCCGCTTTGGAGGTCTTGCGTCTTGAGACCGGTCAACAGAGTGATAGCCTTGGCTTCTCCTTCACGCTTTCCACCTTCCAGTATGCCTTCCAAATTCAAAACGTTCCGATTCCACTCCTGTTCCTTAGCCTGAGTTGACAACATGTGAGAGCCAAGCACCAGGCCCAAATGATCGACCGTAGCGAGGAGCTGATGGCTATTTTCCGTGATCGAAGCGCTTGCATCCTTCAGAGAGATTGGACGACCGGAGCGAATGCCTCCTACGCCGAGTATGTCGGTCACAACCATCTGGTGTGATTCAACGAAAAAATCGGAAAATCCGGCCTCCAAGCTCAAACTAATGGACTCGGTCAACTTAGAAACGAAACATCCAGGATATCATCACGTACGATTGGTGAGCCATTGCCCCAAGATTTCCCGTAAACTCAGCCTGGCCATCCACAATGTGCTTGATATCTTCCAAATACTTGGCCCCTTTCTTCGTCCCTTTATTCTTCTTGCTTGTCTTCAAGGCGTTGATGAACCGTCTGGAATAGAGTCAGCGCAACCTTTCACCCATCCAACTAATACTTGGGAAATCACGTACTGGCTTTCTGTCTTGCCTTCTTCTTCGTATTGGGATGCAAATTTGACTTGGTTCGGCTTCACGGTTTTGTCTTTCTTCGTTTGGTGATCCCGTTGCGCATGGGGTTGCTTCACAAAGAGCCCTCCTGTGTTGCCCTCAATCTCAACATCCTCATAACTGTCGTCCTCCAGAGTCTTGAAACTTGTAGAGTGTGTACCTATTTGCCGCTTGGCTGCCCCGTGTTTTCCATGGCTGTCTATGTGGTATCAGATCTTGGTCTGCCCGTCCTGGGTTTATCACCTTCAGACGGTTTTGATCTGAAATGAAGATACATACCTTCCGACTTTCGTCTTCTGCTCATCTTTCCTGTCCTAAATGGAGAGTACGACTGTCCAGAAATACAGCCTTGGTCGGTGAGCAGTTTATACAGTTATGGGCCGCCCGTTGAAGAATAGTATCGAATTTAAAACATCAGAAGTTGGGGTTGGCGTGCCAAAGCTTTGGCAAACTTTATCCCCTTGGTCCAACCTGTATGGCACCTTGGGATATACCGTAATCGTGCTTTGTGTGTTTATTTGCGACCAATCCCCGTCTCTTCGTTGAGAAATAGTGGCTGTAATGAATGAATGGAAGGGATTACAAGTCGACTGAAATGGAAGGCACAATTAGGCGAATTGAGGCCAGCCAAACTTATAACATACAGACGACAGCATCTCTATCCCAATTTTGGAACCACAAGTGTAGCTCGACAATAAAAACTTCAAATAATTAAGGGTATTTGATGACATTATAGAACAAGAATGGAGATAAAAAGGTGATGCACAAACGCTAAGTGATACTTGAATCTCAATATTCTCCATGTCTGGATTGGCAACGGAAATGTTGTTTAGTTTTGAAAAGACATTAAGAGGGGAAAGTCAACTCAAATGGGCATATCGGGGCATTTTCTCGAAGCAGAAATGATGAATTAATAGGCATTCACTCGTAGCTAAAAGACATTCAATGGATGAAGCTCATTGTGCTATCTGACGGCTGTGAAGTGTCAACTTCCTGCTCCGACCTATTCATGTCCCCGGCGATTTCTATCACTCGACCAAACGCGCTACTGTTCAGCCCAACCTTTTTGAATGAAAACATATGGAGCCGTATCCGATGCAAAGAGCAGAGGTGAGCGCATATTTAAGATGCTGGGGCAGCACCGCCGCGTCCACGTCCGAAACCACCACGGCTATAAATATGTAAGTCAAGTCATCTCTTAACCAGGGACTTGAATAACTTACAACGAAGGTGCGAACTCTCCTGGGGCACCACCCTCCTTGCCCTCTCCGGCATCACGGCGGCGGTAACCACCCTCGCGGTCACCACCCTCGCGGCCACCACGTCCACCACGTCCTCCAAATGGCTTGCGCTCTGGGCGGTCACCCTCACCACCCATCATTCCGCGGGGAGGTGCGTGCGAGCGCTGCTGCTTGATGTGGGTAGCAGGAACGATCTCAGCTGGGAGATGGAGCCACTCGCGGAGGTAGTCGAGACCCTCGGGGGTCAGGGTGTAGTAGTAGTATTGCCACGAGAACTGGGTCTTGACATATCCGCGCGAGGTGAGGGACTGGCAAGCCTTGACGACGTACAAGTTCTTTGTGTCGATGTCGTTGTGCTTTGGCAAGTTGTAGTCCTTCTTGGCGACGAGGACACCCTCACGGAAGAGGTACTCGTGGATCTTCTTGCGGTCGGCCTTGGGGATGAGCCTGCCAGGAAAGTTGCGTTAGTATTGCCATTGCACACAATCCCTCCCAACACGCCTCAGTATAGCAGGGTGTACATACATTTTGGCGGTTTTGAGTCGTTGACGAAAGAGGCCTGTGGTTGAAGCTCGACTTGGACCAAGGAATACCGAAAGTTCGCGATTGGGGTTTGGAGCCCTGACAGGAAATTTCTCGCTTACTATTTTCGCTTAGATAGAGCTTATCGTGAGAACCCCCCCATGCAGGCAAATATGCGCTAGCTAGTGGATGTGGCTAGTGGCTTTCTTGTGTACGGAGAACGGAAGTACCTTGTCGGTCCTTATCGCCATAGAGCCGCTCAGCCTCAAGGTAAATCGCAGACGGGCTTTCATGCTCGTAATAAACTCAGAAATATAAATACAACATCACACACACAACCGCACTGTGCCACCTTCTACACCATGGCGCCAACGACTATCAACGTACTCCTTACCTCATTTCCAGGCCTCAACCTCCCCAAAACTCTGGTCCTCCCGATTCCATCAACTGCATCAGTGGCCGAGCTTTGCTACGAGCTTGCTGAACGCATCCCCCCTTTTGATGACCGACTTATTCTCACCACTGCCTCAAACAAGCAGCTTGAACTGAATTCCTGCGAACAAATATCAAGTCTTGTTTCCTCCGATAGCGATGCATTCCTATCCTTGCGCCTCTCCGCGCGCCTCTGTGGTGGCAAGGGTGGTTTTGGTTCCCAGCTTCGCGCAGCTGGCGGGCGCATGTCATCGAAGAAGAAGAGAAACCAGGGTGAAAACAACGGGTCAAGTCGCAACTTGGACGGCCGAAGGCTTCGCACAGTTACGGAGGCGAAGGCTCTGGCGGAGTATTTGGCGATAAAGCCGGATATGGAGAAGAAGGAGAAGGAACAACGCCGCAAACGTTGGGAACAAGTGGTGGAACTTGCGGAGAAGAGGGAGGAAGAAATCAAATCAGGATCCAAGGGAAAGCTTGACGGCAAGTGGGTTGAGGACAAGGAGGAGGCCGGGGAACGAACGAGAGAGGCAGTTCAGGCGGCCATAAGATCGGGCGATTACAGAGACAACCTCTCGAGCCGTCCTAAGTTGATAGCTAGCAGCTCATCTTCTGACGACAATATGGAGAGTGGAAGTTCGTTGGCGACTGACGTGGATTCAATGATGTCTACACCCCCATCAGGGTCAGATCAACGTAAACAGTTTTCAGGGTCATTTTTCGGATTTGACGAGGACGATGACTTTATGAGCGACGACGAAAGTGAAGATATGGAACAGGAGGATAAGGAAGAAATGGCAAAGGGCGATGAGATGGAACTGGGCCCTGAGGAGCCACCAAAGGGCGAGGAGACGGATCTGGTCGCTGAGGTTCCAACCTCAATCCCTAAATCAAAGAAAGGGAAGGGCAAGGCGAAGGCAAAGCCAGATACAACTGAAACTGCGACCAAAACAAGAAGCAGTACCAGGCGAAAGGCTTAATTTGTTTACGAGTATGTTTGGAGGTCATGGGGGAATGGAGTTAGGCACTGTATGAATAGGTTAGCAATACCAGATTTTAAAGTTCAGCGTGCGTTCCGTCAATTGCGCGGAGATGTCTCCTGTGCTAGGAAATGTTTATTCCCTGTGATTCTGCCATCTCCACCAAAGGCAATAGCCTATGGCGGAAGCCACCGGGAAGGCCATTGCCCGTTTCCAACGAGATAGTCTGGCTTCCTGTTACTTACAAGCTACGCCATGAACACCAACCGGAAAGTGAGATTCTGGTCGTAATTGGGTTCTCGAGATATACATGAAATGCAACGGAGTGCTCTTCACCTCTACCGTCCAACCATACTGGGCTCCAGATGCAGACAAAGGTAATATATGTAGATATATATATGCAACACTTCTCCGGACACTGTGATGGAACAAGGACGGCGTTTGACGTCCAGATTTGGTCTCATACCACTTATCTCGCATACATAGTTGTAAAAAACATAGCAATGAAGCAACCGGTGATAATAACAGGCGTAGCCAACGAATTTGTTCTACCGACTTCTACTCTACAATGTCCATCCTTCGATTCCTGTTGAGAGCCAACCAACATCATGACCTCCGCCAACCCCATTCATGATGCACTAATCCAAACGGGCTGGGAATGTGTTGTTCTCTAATATATATTGTCAGCTATAATTCAGCGACACATATGAGGGTTCCATACCGCGCTGATCGTCCCAGCGTTCAACCCAGGCACTTGGGCACAATGATCGGTATGCCAAAAAGAACTATGCTGTCAGCAAAAGGCGCCCTACAGTCTCTCCGAGGTGAATTGGCATACTTGGCGGCAAGGAGCGAAGTCCTCTCCCTTAGCAATGATGCACTTGTGGTAGTCGACATAGTTTTGCCAGCAATGCTTCGTTTGGTTCTGGTTTGGGAAGCGCGCATCGAACCCTGTCAGAGAGGTGAGTTTAAGCCCAGGCATCACTCATGCCAATTGAGGAAACCTGAACAGAGGAAGGCATACCAGCTATACATATCAATCAGCATGCGCTCCCAATTCAAGGAACAGCTCATCAAGCGGGTGCCCGCGGAAAAACTTGGAGCGCGAACTTACCAGTCACAAACTTGAAGGGCTTGGTCTCTCTGTCGTCGTCAGACATGTTTGCGAAGTCCGTATAGAATGATAGTTGCTTGATGAGGTAGTGCCTGCAAGTCAATTGCAGAATTCTGTTTTAGCAAGTCGCCGAGGACTGGAGTACGTCGGCACCTTCAGACGAGCTCGGCTAGCCAATTATGCTAGCGCGTAAATGGAGCTTCCGATATCTCGCTCAGACCACAGCATTACCAACTCCCAGAACAACATCACGAAGAACAGGAATTGCAACTGGCCACCACAGTCACGATGCGGTCGACTATCCCCCTCAACATGTTTCAGCCGACAAGGCGAATGATGGTTCCTGTCCCTGTATGGCTCACCACATCACCCTCAATTGCTACTTCTTGCTGCACATGCTAACCGACTCCGAACAGAAGGAAGACCAAAGCGGTAAGGCAATCCGATAGACTCTAGACACGCAACTATATCTATTGTCCCCCCGCTCTGGATGCTACTTTCTTGAAAGATTGTCGAGGCTGATTCTAGATATCACAGCACACACCATCTCCCAGCGTCTCCGCCAGTTGAGAAGAATTCCTCCGGAGTTGGTCCCATTGGGTACGTTACGAATCATCCGCAATGCCAAAAGCTCAATTACTAAGTACCATGACCTACAGGAATCGTCGTGGGCGTTGCTGTGGCCTTTGGTGCCTATTCGCTGGGCGCCAAGTTGATGGACAAGCAGATGCGTCTGTCCCGCCAAAACAGGGGCCACGACTAGATCCCAGAACCGGAAAGGGTGGAATGGGGAACTAGGGATAGACTTGTGAATTGCGGAGAGAAACCAATGTTGATACAATGTTAAAATGACGTGATCAGAAAGGTGGCGTCCCAATGTCAAACCTCTAGGGACTTTGTATATCAAATGGCATTTATTTCTAGTATAGCTGCGCAAGCAGTGATTGCTACCAGAACTTCATGAATTGAGATTCCCTCTTATTGAAGGACAAAGCATTGTCTGCAATTACACCCATGCAGACCGTCGATCAGAAAACCATTGCAAGCCCTCTATTTAACGCCGTTTTATGCCATCCCCTCCACGCCATGCTATACCACTTTCAAATTACTCTTCCTTTCCACTTCCATCACAAGTCATCTAGCTTTAGGCCCAGCAACGTCTAATACTTCAAGTCCCTGCATGGGGTCGCCTGGCCTTTCCTCCGTGCCACGTCCATGGTCTGTTGTGAGCTTGTCCTCTTCGTCGACTGCATTTTCTGCCAGCCATCCTTCCTTTGTGCCCAGCCAAGTCAGTAAAAAAAACTTATATATGCAACAAGGAGAGTGTATTAAGAATATTTACCTGTTCCCAAACCGCAGTTTTGCTTCCTAGGCCTTCATTTGCATTCTTTTGAGGCTTAGCTGCCGAGACTTTAATGACTCGCCCAAATAACTCGGACTGGTCCATATTATCGATAGCTTCCAGTGCATCTGACGGATCCTCGAATTCCACATAACCAAAGCCCCTGTGCAAGTCTGTTGATAAAGGAGCTTCTGGCTTTGGAAGTGAAACGTCGACTATCTCTCCGAATGGGATGAAGGCTGCATGGAGGCTCGCGGCGTCCACTACTGGCGCAAGGCCACCAACGTAAACGGTTCCCTTCAACCGTGCTTGCTCCGTCATTTCGGAGGTAGACAGTCTTCGTACAGGTTAAATGTGGTTTTGTGTGATTTGGGTGGGAGTGAACTGATAAAACGTTCAGCCTCTGAACGAAGAGTCACGTGAATTTAACCTCCAAGTCACCGGTATCCATAACCCTTGTATCTTGGCAACCGAACGTGTCTTTAATTCCACAGTAGCATCCAGGCTCTCATCACCTCTTAACATAGCTGATCCAATCTTCAATGGTGACAGCTTCACGTCTCCTGCCTTTTTCTAATCACTTCAATCAACACTTACACGACCGAAATTTGTTCTTCCTTTGCCACCATCGTCACTGATCCACGCAACCACCTAACTCGGCGACCAAAACACCTTGGACGGCGCCATGGTCCGGTTAAGGGAGATACCCAGAACAGCTGCCTTCGCGTGGTCGCCTGGCACTGGACTGCCCCTACTGGTCACCGGAACTAGGGCAGGTGCTGTAGACGCAGACTTTTCGGACGAGACGAAATTAGAGCTATGGGACTTGAACCTGGACAATTTGGAACAGGGGGTTGAACTCCAGCCTATTGCTAGCATCAGCACAGATTCGAGGTAAGGACAAGTGCAGTCTACCATTGAATTTCCCGGCATAGCTGATTTTCTCACTGGCAGGTTCCATGATATCGCCTGGGCACCTCCAAACGAAAACCACCCCAAGGGTATCATTGCGGGGGCACTTGATAATGGCTCTCTGGACTTATGGGATGCACAAAAGCTCCTTGAAGGATCAAGCGATGCTTTTATGTCCCGAACTTCGACACATACTGCCGCGATCAAGTCTCTTCAATTCAATCCCTTGAAGCCCGATATTTTGGCCACCGCGGGCGCAAAAGGCGAACTATACATTTACGATGTTAATGATATGTCGAACGCTTCCAGACTTGGCAACCCCCAGGCGCGGTCCGATGATTTAGAATGCATTGCTTGGAATAGAAAAGTCCCCCATATTCTGGCCACTGGTTCAGTCGCTGGGTTTGTGACAGTGTGGGACTTGAAAACAAAGAAAGCAACTTTAACTCTAAATAATAGCCGCAAAGCTGTGGGAGCTATTGCATGGGATCCGAATAATCCCACGAAGTTATTAACGGCTACGCCGGACGATTCTACTCCTGTTATCCAACTCTGGGACCTCAGGAACTCGAATGCCCCTGAGAGAACATTACAGGGACATGAACAAGGTGTCCTTTCGCTTTCGTGGTGCGAACAAGATAGCGATATTTTACTCTCTTCTGGCAAGGATAACAAGACGTTATGTTGGAATCCCCAGACCGGCGAGCTTCTTGGAGAATTTCCTGAAGCCACAAATTGGACCTTTCAGACTCGATTCAGCCCACACAACCCCAATTTGTCCGCAACAGCATCGTTTGATGGCAAGATCTCCGTCCAGACGCTGCAAAATGCCAACCAGCCTGTCGGCCAAGGGGCAACCAATGGCCTTACCGATGGCGAGGACTTCTTTAACAAGGCGCAAACCCAGCCACAAGGATCATCGTTCACTTTAACGAAGGCCCCAAAATGGAGCGAGCGTCCTATAGGCGCTTCTTTCGGATTTGGAGGCAAGCTGGTTATATTCAGCCAGCAGCCGACAGCGGCAGGGGGGCAGCGTTCCTCAAAAATACAACTATCAAAGTTTTCGGCCGATTCCGGTGTTGCGGCAGCCACAGAGACATTCGAAACATCTTTGGAGTCCGGCGACATATTAGGAATCTGCAAATCCCATATAGAGTCGGCGAATACAGAAGAGGAGGCTGCTGATTGGGAAGTCATCAAAGCTCTTGTTGCTGAGAGCCCCCGAAAGAGTGTCACGGAGTATCTTGGATTCTCAGAGGCCGAAGATGCGTCAACTGGCGTTAAGGATGCCACAACTCTCGATGCCAATGCCACAAAAGACTCCGAAACAGCACCGGATTTGACATCCAAGGCCAAAAATAACAGGCTGTCGACATTTTTCAACGACAGCCCGGATACCGATGATTTCCTGTCAGATCTGACGCCAACGAAGACGGCCAAAACCAACGATCCATTTCACTTACTTTCGGATTCAGACTCGCAATCAGACCGCGAGATAACAAGAGCACTCATGCTTGGCCAGTTTGAGCATGCCATGTCCATATGCCTGAACGATGATAGAATAGCCGATGCTTTCGTCATTGCCAATTGTGGAGGCAAGGAGCTGTTGGCTAAGGCTCAAAAAGCGTATCTGGCAAGCGCGGCTAAAGGACCCAAATATCTACGCCTCCTCGCTGCAGTAACCGACAAAAACTTGTGGGATATTGTGTACAATGCCGACTTGGCAAACTGGAAAGATTCGATGGCTACCTTATGCACATACGCCGATCCGACAGAATTTCCTGATTTGTGCGAGGCTCTAGGTGATCGGATACTTGAATCTGGTGGCTCCCGCAAGAACGCCTCGTTTTGCTACTTGGTTGGATCAAAGCTGGATAAAGTCGTTGGTATCTGGATATCTGAACTTCATGAGCAAAAACAGGAAGGCTTGCAAAAAGATGGCCATGATACGAATTTCTCCGTGCATGCACATTTGCTACAGAATTTCATTGAGAAAGTTTCTGTTTTCCGCAAGGTAACAAACTTTACAGATACCGAGCAAGATTCATCTGATGGGTGGAAGCTCGGGCCCCTGTACGAGAGATATGTGGAATACGCAGACATTCTGGCTTCTCATGGCTTCCTTGATACAGCAGACAAATATCTCAATCTTCTTCCGGCTCAGTATTTGGCGGCTGACGTTGCGCGGAACCGGGTTAAGCAGGCCTCAAAGAAGGCGGCAACACCGCAGTCTCAAGCCCGTCAGCAGCAGCCTGTAGTATCGAGAACAGTTCCCAGGCCCCAGCAAACCAGCTCGCTTCCTTTGCAACAGCGCCCAGTGGAACCCTCTAGGGTAGCAAACCCATACGCGCCTTCTCCATCGGCACATGCGCCAAATCCATATGCTCCTCCAGCGCCAGCATACGGGTCTCAACAGGCTTATGGTTCTAACCAACCGCAAGGAAATTATGGGTCCCCATCGATGCCTCCTCCTCCAGGCTTCTCTCAGGACAACGCGTATGGCCAATTTGGAGCTCCTCCTAGGAACATAACTCCCTCGCAGCCTCCTCCGTCCAAAGCAAAGGAAATGGTCAACTGGAATGATACGCCAATGGTGACTAAGCCATCTATATCTAGAAGGGGGACGCCAGGAATGGCGCCAGCGGCCATCACTTCGCCATTCCCCAACCAGCCAAACCTCGCTGTACCACCGTCGGCTCCGCCGTTTGGCGCGCCTCCAAGGGGCACTCCTACACCTCCCCCACCACCTCCAAAGGGGTCCATGGCACCGAGAGTGGCATCGCCACTGGGTGCTGGGCATCCTCCACCGTTTGGACAGGTTTCCCGATCATCTCCTAATCCTAATGCCTATGCACCGCCACATGCACAAGGTGGGCAAGGCTATCCTCAGGCCGCCCCACCGCCAGCGATCGCTCGAGGACCGTCGCCATATAATGCTCCGCCATCTGGCCCACCCCCGACAAACCGCTATGCACCAGCTCCCGCTGCTCAGCAACCTTCTCAACAAGTGCCAGGCCAGGTCCCACCGCCTCCCCAAGCAGGTTTCCGACCTCCGCCGCCGTCCAACCCATATGCACCCCAGCAAGCTCCCCAGGCAACTTATAACCAGCAACAGTTCCAGCATGCACAGCCAGGTCCGGCCCAAACAGAGCCACCTCGTGGCACAGTGTCAACTTCGAGGCCTGGCACTGCACAGGGACAGGTACCCAAGCCACCTGCTCCCTCATCAAAATACCCACCTGGTGACCGGTCACATATACCTGCGTTCGCTCAGGATATGGTAGGTATATTGAGCAATGATATGCAGCGAGTCGCTAGCAAAGCACCTCCGAATTTCGCTGCTCAGGTGAAAGATACACAGAAGCGACTAAATATACTGTTTGACAATCTTAATAATGGGGAGCTTGTTAAGCCGGATACCATCGAAAAACTTAGCGGACTTGCCCAGGCTCTTCAGGCAAAGGATTACGATACGGCTTCAAGGATCCAGGTGGATATCCAACGAGAAAAGCTGGATGAGTGTGGAAACTGGATGGTAAGGACAGCACGTATCCTGGGTGTCGGCTGAATTGCTAACTTTATGTCTAGGTTGGTGTTAAGCGTCTGATAAACATGAGTAAAGTAACCCCATAGATCATGAATAAAAGACAGCCAGCCCGCACTTGATTATCAGTGCGGTCCACTCTGGTGGTGGAAGTGTGTTTCCGATCAAGGATGGATTCAAGCAGTTACAATCTATGTGTTTGGCATTAATGAGGAAACATCCGAAGTAGCATATAGCGTGCTGCTTTTCTGCATTCGAAAAATCACAAAGAGTTGAGAATATTATTTTTCCGTTGTATAGACAATGTATGCACCAACACGATATTGAGACGTTTGGAGTGAATGGCAGTATTGCACCCAAGTCGTAGTTGAAGTCATCGGTAGCTCTTCGTATGGCCTAATTGGGACTATATGGTAGCAAGTACTACGTATAACATGGTTAAATAATTACAAGCCATCTGATCGATCGAGCTACAGTTATCTGATCAATCTAGACCACCAAAGTAGTTCGAGGATATAACACGTAGGTGGGTAAAATGTAAGCAGCCAACATGGCTCTTGAAAATGCAACCAACTGGCTACTCGTAGGGTTATGAAGATAGTATAGTTGATAAATCATGCCTTCGTTATACGTTGGGACTGGGTGCGTGTATAACAAACATCTGGTTGGTGGTTGGTTCCGTTTGGACCTGTCGCGGATACGGGCTGACAAATGCATACGTGTAGTTCCCGTCAATATTTATTTTCTCTATAACTAGTAAACTTCGACCAGTCAATGGGTGCTAGAGGTTTAAATTAAGATCGATGATGGGGTACCTCACATAGCTCAGGTGCCAAAAAGTGCCAGTCCACGGTCGACCTTGCCAAAATATGAGGTAGTGACGACGTGAAGCTTCCGCTAGTCCCCACCGAACCTCGCGACAACGTTGCACGAGTCAATATGAATGCAAGCCAGCCCTTATCCACAGAAAGGCAAGACGCCTCCCAGTTGCCGGAAACAGGTCTCCCCCGACGTGCCTATGATGCACCTGCATTATATACACCAGACCAAAGGCCAGTAGCAATTCATGGCAGAAACAGACAGCAGTCACTGGGTCGTGGAAGATCCATGAGCCACTCTTACCCATCAGCACCACACAGCATGAAAAAAGGCCACGGGTACCATACGGCCATGGAGACTGATTCAGGTGACAGCAACAACAGAGCTATGTTCAGTGCCTTAACGCCTCAGAGTCTCTTAAATCCCGGAGCGAGCAGATCTGCCAAGGCCCAACAAGAGCGAGGTTTGACGACGGGGAAATGCATGACTTGCGACTCCATGGTTCGATGGCCCAAAGAACTGGCCGTATTTCGATGCTCTGTATGCGTGACTATAAATGACCTGGCACCGATCAGTACAGTTCAAGACTCCGGAAACGACCATCGTAGACATCGCACGAGAGAATCTGGCCCCTATCGAAATTCTTCTTTATCAAGAGGTAGGCAAGAATATAGCTGTTTTTCAAGGATGAATTCATTATATCTGACTGATTTATAGTAGCGTCGCCGATAACTGCTCGTAAGACGAGCGCTTTGATTGAGCGATGCATCCAGTCTTTCCTCCTGTCCCGGCTTGGAGGTAATAAGGACACCTACTCCGTATGGAACAAACGTGTATCTGACGTCCTACCGTGCCATGCAGCGTCGGAAGACAATATACTTGTCAATCCAAGGCCCGATGCTACATTGAAGTCTATGTGCATTGCCACAGAAACCCCAGAAAAAATTACCAAGGCGAAGGAGACTCCTTGTTCGGAGTTCAGCCACGTAGGCTGTGAGCGCTGTTTTAATATGGAAGATTCGAAGTTGCCTACTGTTAGCAACCAGTATGGTACGTCGGTGAAGGATACCCCTCATCCCGCTGAGCGAATCGACAAGACGCATGTTCCATGTCCCAACGACGGAACAATAAATATTTTCAGGCCACTAGAAGATTATATAGTTGCGTCTTTTCAATTGCATGGCTGCATCAATGGATCATTTTCTACCAAATTGGCGTCGTTCGAATCCAAGGGCCCAAGTGAAGGAAGCTTGAACGCTACATGGCCAGTCGTGGATGAAAAACGGCGACGAACTCCCGATTTAATGCCGCCAATGGGAACTAAGATGCTCCCCAGAGATCTCACAGAGAATGAAGCATGGCGCACTGGAGGTGATGCTATTCCAAGCCATTCTAACGGGTCGGTACCACAAAGGGGAGGCACATCAATTGCAAATGGGGCCAACGCCCTCAATGAAGTGAACAGGAACTCGCCCCGGATCGATTGGGATGAACTTTTCCATTGGTATGATCTAATAATACACGTTGGTGACGACTGGCGCCGTCATATGACCGAGATCCTCAGTTCTGTTGGTTTGGGTTTGAATAGTCCATCAGTTGACGAAATGAAACATATAGAAGGAGAAGTCGCTGAGGCACAACGGCACACAAGGCGCGTCCTATTAAAGGCCACGGAAGGCCTCTTAAAAAGGCCCGGGGGGGTATTGAATGAACCAAGCGACATCAGGTTTCTTCTGATTATTTTGGCCAACCCGCTTCTTTACCCGTCATCTTCGCCAATACCAATGGGCGGTGTTCGAGTGTCTCAAGCATCCCCCGAATGTCCTGATC
The DNA here is from genome assembly GCA_001662645.1 of Pseudogymnoascus sp. 03VT05. Lineage (NCBI taxonomy): Eukaryota > Fungi > Ascomycota > Leotiomycetes > Thelebolales > Thelebolaceae > Pseudogymnoascus > Pseudogymnoascus sp. 03VT05. Next base: position 40,878 of record KV459513.1, on the reverse strand, counting down.
CCACCACGATTGCAGCATCGGCGAGTTTCTCGAAAAACAAAGGTCCATTAAGGCCTCTATTAACAACAGAAGACACTGGCACTGGGCCTGGGCATCATTCGGGTATCATCAAGCGCATACTCGGACTACTTTCAAACCTTCCTAACGAGTGTCATCATCATCTGGTATCATGGTTTTCAGAACTCTCCGAAGTCAATTTCCAAGGAACAACCGAATTAGTTGGCAGTTTTGTCACATATCGCCTAACAAGACAAAACAATCGAAGGCACGATACTGGCCATGATCCTACTGGTGGCTTAGTCCCAAATATGCCCTCATCCGGCCACAGGACCATGGCAGCATTCCATGCCGAGCTTAATGGAAGAGGGCAAGGTACAAAATTCTCTACTGAAAAGCAGAATAATGTCAAGTACATTGATGACTGGCAAATTCGAGCGGCAGCCCGAGTCATGTCGTTACTATTTGCGGCAAACAACAATGGCAGTCATCGTCGTAATGGCCTATTGCCGCATCTCTCACATATGGAACACCACACTGTTCCAATACCTCATGAACACACCTATCATCGCAAGCAGATACTTCCCACTAGCCACTTCTACAACACTTTACTCGACTATTCGGACTTAATAGCAGATTTCGAAGCCTGGGAGGCCAAGAGAGGGAAGTTCACATTTTGTCAATACCCCTTTTTTCTGAGTATCTGGGCAAAGATACAAATAATGGAACATGATGCTCGACGCCAGATGGAAATAAAGGCCAGAGAAGCTTTTTTTGACAGTATAATGACCCGCAAGAGTGTTAATCAGTACTTGGTACTGAAAGTACGTCGGGATTGCCTGGTCGAGGACAGTCTCAAAGGCGTGAGCGAGGTTGTGGGCGCTGGCGGCGAAGAAATAAAGAAGGGTCTTCGGATAGAATTCAAGGGCGAGGAAGGTATTGATGCAGGCGGGTTACGAAAGGAATGGTTTCTGTTGCTCGTCAGAGACGTGTTAAACCCCGAACATGGTATGTCAAGGTTGTAATGGATTCCCAGACGTGACTGACAAATTTTGTGCAGGAATGTTTGTCTACGATGAAGAGTCTCACGTTTGCTACTTTAACCCCAGTAGCTTTGAAACTTCTGATCAGTTTTTCCTAGTCGGTGTGGTCCTAGGCCTGGCCATTTACAACTCGACCATCTTAGACGTTGCACTTCCGCCTTTTGCTTTTAGGAAACTGTTGGCTGCTGCCCCCAGTTCTCTTCCAGGATCTCCTTCTCATGCAAAACCTACTATGGTTTATACTCTCGACGATCTTGCCGAATATCGCCCTTCGCTTGCACATGGGCTCCGCCAATTGCTAGAGTTTGATGGCAATGTCGAGGAGATATTTTGCCGTGATTTTGTTGCGGATGTCGAGAAATATGGGAAGATCCACCAAGTACCGCTTTGTCCCGATGGCGAAAAACGAGCCGTCACCAACTCAAACCGCAGAGAATTTGTAAATCTCTATGTAAAATATCTTCTGGATACTTCTGTCGTTCGCCAATTCGAGCCATTCAAACGTGGGTTTTACACCGTGTGTGGTGGCAATGCGCTCTCCCTGTTTCGACCCGAAGAGATTGAGCTACTTGTTAGAGGTTCAGATGAACCGTTGGATATTTTATCACTTGAAGCGGTGTCTGTTTGTGAAAATTGGGGCATCCCAAACCCGGCTGAAACGGAGCCGGTCATTCAATGGTTCTGGCAATCGTTCAAGAATGCAGACCCTAAAGATCAGAGAAAGCTTCTATGTTTTATAACGGGCAGCGATCGAATACCTGCCATGGGTGCAGCCAATCTGGTCATTAAGCTTTCGTGCCTTGGTGACGATAGCTTACGATTCCCGATAGCTCGAACATGTTTCAACATGCTGTCGCTGTGGCGATACAACTCTCGTACAAGGTTTGAGCGGTTACTCTGGCGAGCTGTCAATGAAAGTGAGGGGTTTGGCTTGAAATGATGTATACAATCCCCACTACAGTTGCTTCGAATCGTTCGTGCTAGTCACAGGGGACAATAGCCAAGTTAATTCAGATCAGATATACATATTATACATAAATACATTGCTTGCTGCCCCACGGCCATTGCCCCAAAGTAAAGGACTCCATAGCATGCTGCCCAGCCATATGGTCTGGTAATACTAACGTACACTAAACGCCGCATCTGGTCTTACACCCCTACTCCCATGCCAGTATTTTACAGGATATCATCAAGCTGCTGTTCGGGCCTGTGCTAGGATAGCTTTTTCCCGCTTCTTCTCTGCGTTAAAAATGGCATGCCTGGCAGAGTCTCTCTCGCTCAGTTCTTGGTGGGCTGCGAGCTGTTGAAGTTGTTCCACCTCTTCGGGAGTAGGCTCCACGGGAACGGCATTTGTCAACGCGAGCAATTGTGACAGTATCTCAGACTCGTGCCTGTGCTTCATATTGATGGTCACCACGCGCTGTTGGCTTGAGGTTGTAGGTTCGGTTTGGGTATCAGCCACAGGGGTTTCGGGTTGTGTAGCGTCATCGAAGTAAACCGTCATAAGTGCCGGGCCTTCTTGGTTTGTAGTTCTCTCCAAAGTCATAGACACTGTAGGGTTGTGGTACTTTAGGCGTGGGAGGCATGAATGCCAAAATTTCCTGGTCAATTCAGTACGGTGTCCATGTTGCGGTCGAGAGATCGGGCACTTCTACCTTGGTCCGTAGTGTCCATCGTTCATCCTCTTCGCAAATTCCATGTGCAGCTTGGTGACATTCTTAGGTAAAACGGCAGCCCCTGGCCCTAACTTGATAGCAAGCAGCTAAATGTGTCTGTCAACGTGTGGCCCAGCGTTCGTTTTGAGGAAATAAAATACCTTCTAAATCGGGTCAACGTTAGCAATGGATCGATTGTGCCACAACGGGGAGGATAATTACTTACAGCGCGAAGCTTGGTCATCCGCCTCAATATGCTGACCATGTTTGCAAAAATGAGCGTTCGGAGTGCTAAGTAGGAGTATGCGAAAGGAAAGATTGTGAATTGGTGGTCCAAATAATTTCGGTTTGGCGTCGACGTCGGTGTTCGGAACATTTCCCCGGATTTTTGGAAGCGCTACTCCTGGGCGTAGTAATATTTGAGATTCAACTTTGCTTTATGGAAAAGAAACAAGAACCAATAAACGCACAAAAACGACTTCAATGAAGCTGTAGTGTACGACACTTTAACAATGGCGGGTATACGAGCAGGATCTAAACTATCTGTATCTGCTGGAAGACTTGAGCTCTTTGCTGGCATTGATTTGCCACACTTTCTCTGTCCAGCCTTGCTCTCAAGCACCCGGTCCCTGACCCGATTCAAGGCCTCTTCTCGCGCTCTGCAGACGCCCTCGCAGCGATCACAAAAAAGATGCCTCTCTATACTACCCCGAGCTTCAGCAGCTAAAGATTATTTACGCCTTGAAACCCGGGTCCCTGAATTACCACAACGATGCGCTGGGTGCGGGTCGTTTTCCCAAACCTCCGATGCCACTGCACCCGGTTTCTACACCTTGACAAGGAGATCAGTGGAGGCCTACTTGCAAGAAGAACCGAAAGGCCTTACCAAAGGCCAATCTGTGGACGCCCATGCGCTCGAATCTGCACTGGGCCAAGTTGATGGGACTGTTCTCGACTCACTGAAGGCTCAGGCAGTTGCCCCAGCACAAAATATCGCAGATCCTGTCTGCGATCGCTGCCACAAGCTCAAACATCACCACTCGGGGCAATCTATACAGCATCCGTCCATCCAATCGATCCAAGATACGATATTAGAGTCACCTCATAAATATAACCACATATACCATGTGGTCGACGCGGCAGACTTCCCGATGTCCTTGATACCTGGCTTATTCCGGCTGCTTCATTTAACGCCCCAACGATCCATGAATCGCCGCGCGAAAACAGGCCGATTTTACCATGGCAAGAAGACTGAAATAAGCTTCATTATTACTCGCTCAGATCTCCTGGCCCCTGTTAAGGCTCAAGTCGATTCGTTGATGCCACGCTTGGTTGAAATATTGAGGGATGCCCTTGGGCCGTTCGGGAAAGATGTCCGACTTGGAAATGTGAGGTGTGTTAGCGCACGTAGAGATTGGTGGACAAAAGACTTAAAAGAAGATATCTGGGAACGCGGTGGCGGCGGTTGGATGGTTGGAAAAGTGAACGTCGGTAAGAGCAGGCTTTTTGCGAGTGTCTTTCCTAAAGGGAGGCGTGGTGCTGCTCAGCAAGACCCATCATTTTCGACGCCGACCTCGAAGCCTACCATGGATGCCGCGTTGGGAAAATACGACAGCTCCCTTGGAGCCGCGGGATTGCTGGACCCCCTGACCCTTCTCCCTCCAGCAGTGGAGGAAGTCGATTATCCTGACATGCCTTTGGTCCATCCATTGCCTGGTACAACGGCTTCTCCTATCCGGGTTCCTTTTGGCGGAGGGAAAGGCGAGCTAATAGATCTTCCTGGCCTCGCCCGTGGAGACCTTGAATTGCATGTTCAAGAACCTCATCGACTGTCCTTGGTAATGCGATCTCGAGTGGTACCAGAGCAGCAGGTCATTAAGCCTGGCCAGTCTCTTTTACTTGGCGGTTTTATTCGCATTACCCCGGTTGACCCAGAATGCACAATCCTTGGTTATGCGTTCACACCAATATCATCACACTTAACAAGTACTGTGAAGGCCATCGGAATTCAAACGCAGACGCTGGAGACGGGGGTTGAGAATATTTCTGTACCCGGGACAGGCGAAAAGATCAAATCTGCGGGTACGTTCCAACTCAAATGGGATGTAACGAAGCAACGGTCTGGGCCTATTACCGCATCAGATGCAGCGGGTATCTCGGTTGATAGGTTGCCGTATTGTATATTATCTACGGATATTCTTATTGAAGGTTGCGGATGGGTGGAGCTTGTATGCCAGGTGCGCAAAAGGCGATTGGAGCGTTCCGCCGTACTGGGTGGAAATGGGAATAACGACAGCGACAACCTCGAACAAACCTCTGCCAATGTCAGCTGGCCTGAAGTAGAAGTTTTCAGCCCTGACGGCAAATTTATTGCATCAAGGAGGCCAATAAACGGCTGGCTGAATGGAGGGCCAAAAAAACCTAACTCCAACGTCAAAGGTCGGCCCCGGAAGAGTATGAAGGGTGCGAAAAAGAGGATGAAGACTGCCATGAGGGAGACAAGCCGCTAATAAAGGGAACTGTTTACATATTGTGGTTATACATGTACAATTAGTCATAGAGGGGTTTATTTTTTGTGGGGGGAGGGCGAACAGTTGATAAACCGAATTTATATATATCTATGTCGACAACACTCTAATAATATACAACTAAACTAATACACTATCCATCCGTCATCATGCAGCGGGAGATGTAGGCTTGGGAACCTCCGGCACTGCTTCGGCAGCGGATACAGGTGGCATAGGTAATGGTACGGCTCGTCGAGGCCTTTTCAACTCCTCCATTGTGACGCCATCCAACTTCGTAACTCCAACAACGGCAGGATCGCCCTTCTTCACAAACTCATACAAACCTAATATCAGTAGTTAGCAACTATCAATACAAGCATTTAAATAATTGATTGGTGGAGGGCTTACCTGGCATTTTGTTCCCTGCCAGCCTGAATGCATCACGTGCCACCTGCTCGTGAATGTCTCCCTTCAACTCAAAGATGACCTTGCTGACCGCAATTCTCGAAGCCCAGTGATCAAACGAACCCTTTCCTTTTCCCATACGAACCTAACAGGTTAATATTAGCATTGGACCCTTCCATTGCTTGATATATATGCCGTACCTCATTGCCGCTGGCATACACCCCAATGCTAGCACAAACTCTCTTGAACAATCGATATCGCATCCCTCGCAGCCTGACCTTTATAGCCTCTTCTCCGTTCTTTAACTGCAACGCACTAACTCTGCGATGGTGGTCGCACATCCGCAATCCATAGTCGCCCCAGACAACGGTAGTGCCGCGAGAGGACCCGCCAGTCGGAACACGAGGTCGGCCTTTGCGAGATCTTTTCTTTTCGGGCGCCGTAGGTAAAAGCCAGTCTCCCAATACGGCTGGCGTACTAGAGAAAGCTCTCCGGGTTGTGGATGAGGTCAAAAAGGAGGAGGGAGTCGCAGGTGCTTTCGAGAGGGCTGAGATGGCCCTGGGTATTATCGAAGGGCGATAGGCCGACGAATTGAGTGTTAGGCGCTCAACACATGCTGATAAGGCGAGTGTTGATGAGATCGAGGCCTTCATATTTGGCAAGTGGTGGTTGTGACGTTGAGCCAATTCGGCCTATAATTTGTCGTCGAAGTTGAGCCGCAGAATAATAAAGGTTCCAAAAGAATAGCGCTAAAACGGAACTTACCCTGGCTCTTGGTACCCATGTAAGAGTGGTTGCCTTTTGACGCGTGGGCACATGACTTGGTACGTTCCGCGCCTACCCCGACGCCCTCGTTAATTAAATCGCGACTACCACGTACTTTACGAGTATCCTCATTGCCAATTGCTTATAGGCAAAGTCAACAGTTGCAGGACAGAGCTCCACGAGCATGTGAGATACATATAGCTTCATTTGGCCGAATTAAACAATTGCATCAGCCCGAATTTGTTCTAGAGACGGTGCAGCGCGGCCAACATGCCTGCAGATATACGGAGCTTTTTTGGTGGTAAGGGAGCTGTCCCAGCCCCCAAGAAGGAGAAGGTCAGTAGCATTTCTATGTTGTTATAGTCTATCTCTGTTAGTGCTTGCGACGATACTTACTTTCTTGGTGAAATTGCAATTATATGGCACCGTTATATCTCTTTGAGCTTATTGTGGACGGAATCTGATCGTATTCAACTAACATCATACACAGGCTGAAGCTCCCAGTTCACGACGGAAGCAAACCCGTAAAATCATAGACGAAAGCGATGGGGACGAAAACGAAGTAAAAAAGGTCGCCACACCAAAGAAAGCTATGGCAAAAAAGCCGTCGAATAAGACCTCACCGAAAGGCGAAGAGACAACCACTAGTGATTATTTCGCGTCGAAAGGATCGAAGAAGATTGCAAAAAGCACACCAGAACCAATGAAGCTGACGGCACTATCTCCACGACCAAAGACGAAGTTATCAACTACAAATTTCGCTGAGCAAAAACCGCTGAAGAGCAAGCCGCAAGGAAAGGTCTATAAGAACGCGGAGGATGACGACGAAGGGGCATACGTGGATAATGACGACCCCGATGCAGGTGATGATATTTTTGCTGCAGCTGTGAATACTGGTGGGAGGCGGAAAGAGGAAGATGATTACATGGAGATTGATGGCGACTCCGACGATGATGTGGTTGTTACCAAGGCGTCCAAGAACGGCAAGCCTGCACCAAGAAGTAGGAAGCGGAAGTCAGCATCGCTAGACCCGGATGACTCTGACGAGTTTGACGCACCCAAGAACGGATCGAAAGTGAATGATGGGAAGAAACCACCTGCAAAAAAACCTAGGGCTGCACCAAGGAAAGAAGTTATTCCCGAGAGCGCGGAGATGCAAGCAGTACTTGATAGCATTCCAACCGTGGAAGCTCCACCTCCCCCATCGAAAAGTGCAGATGGCGAGAAATTTAATTGGAGGAAGGCCGCCGCTGGCGGAGGTAATGCGGGCCCACCTCCTGGAGCTGGCTCGAAGGAGTTGCCTGTGGGAGCAGATAATTGTCTGGCTGGACTGACCTTCGTTTTCACTGGCCTTCTCGAGACAATTTCTCGCGAAGAGGGACAGGAGCTAGTCAAAAAATATGGTGGGAAGGTAACTGGAGCACCCAGTGGAAAAACGAGCTATGTTGTTCTTGGGTCGGATGCTGGGCCAAGTAAACTGGAGAAGATCGCGAACCTTAAAATAAAGACGATCAATGAAGATGGGCTCTTCGCTCTGGTTCGTGCAACCTCAGAGCACTTGACGCAAACCGGAGGCACAACACGAGCAGCTGAGAAGGCACTGGAAAAACAGAAAGAAGCCGAAAAGAAGATGAAAATTGAAGCAGAAGAAGAGGAGAGGCAGGAACGTATAAAAGCAGCTGAAGCTGAAAGGGCTGCACGCAAAGCTGCGGAATCGCGGGGACTTGCTCCACCTGCAAATAAAACTCTTGCAGGCTCTCAGTTATGGACTGTTAAATACGCACCTTCGAAGATGAATCAAATATGCGGCAACAAAGGCCAGGTCGATAAAATCCAGACTTGGTTACAAGGCTGGCCTAAAGCTCACAAACTTGGTTTTCAATTGCCTGGCAAAGACGGCCTTGGTATCTATAGGTCAATTGTTGTCTACGGCCCTCCCGGAATTGGCAAAACTACAGCCGCTCACCTTGCATCCAAACTCGAGGGATACGACGTTATAGAGAGCAACGCCAGCGATACAAGGAGCAAGAAGCTCGTAGAGTCCGGCTTGCAGGATGTACTCAATAACAACTCCTTGCTGGGTTTCTTTGCAGGACATGACGCGCCGGTGGACTCTAAAAAGAAGAAAATCGTGCTTATCATGGACGAAGTAGATGGAATGTCTGCCGGTGACCGTGGTGGAGTAGGTGCACTTGCTAAGATATGCAAGAAAACCGATATTCCCATTATTCTCATATGTAATGAGTTCAGAATACCGAAGATGAATCCCTTTCGTCACGTAGTGGCGGAAGTCCCATTCAGACGGCCTACGGTCGACCAGGTCCGGTCTCGTGTCGCGACCATCTGCCACAGAGAAGGGCTGAAATTGTCTAGAGAGGCTATGGACGCACTGATCGAGGGAAGTAACAAGGACATAAGACAAGTCGTTAATATGCTATCCAGCGCCAAACTAGATCAGGCCGCCATGGATTTCGATCAATCCAAATCTATGTCGAAGCAATGGGAGAAGCACGTCGTTTTAAAACCCTGGGACATCTGTCACAAGTTACTGGGGAGTGGTATGTTTGCACCTTCAAGCAAATCTACCCTCAACGACAAAATAGAACTCTACTTCAACGACCATGAGTTTAGCTACTTGATGATCCAGGAAAACTATCTGAGAACGAGGCCTCTAATCCCCCCAAACCAAAACTTGTCGCCGAGAGAACAGAGATTGAAAACTCTGGAACTAGCAGACAAGGCAGCTGAAAGTATCAGTGATGGCGACCTTGTTGATCGGATGATCCACGGCTCTCAGCAACAGTGGAGTTTGATGCCTGTACATGCCGTATTCAGTTCAGTTCGTCCTGCCAGCTTTATGTCAGGCGCCGTAACCGGGGAAATGCCGTTCACAACCTGGCTTGGGAACAATAGCAAACATGGCAAACTCAGCCGTTTCGTGAAGGAAATCCAGTCCCACATGCGCCTTCGGACTTCAGGAGACAGGCATGAGATTCGGCAGCAATACCTGCCCACGCTCTGGACCCAGCTTATCAAACGGCTAGAGACGGATGGCAAAGATTCGGTTGACGACGTTATCGATTTGATGGACAGCTATTTCCTAACACGGGACGATTTTGATGCTATTATGGAACTCGGGGTTGGACCTCAACGACAGGAATTGGTAACATTGGAGACTCAGACAAAGTCAACATTTACTAGGCTGTAAGCTATGCCATGTCTATTACACACTTGGGGTTGTTTACTAACTTGACTTGAATAGATACAATAGCCGCACCCACCCAATGCCTTTCATGAAAGCTAGCAATGTGGTTGCTCCTGCGAAGGCCACCAAGGAGATGCCGGACCTAGAAGAGGCCCTTGAGGAAAGCGATAGTGGTGAAGTTCTAGTTGAGACACCAGACGACAACGAAGACGAGGACATGGATATTTCGAAAGATAAATATATCAAGAAACCGAAAGCTAAGAAGGCAGTGGGGAAGAAGCCAGCAGGGAAGAAATCTAAAAAAAATTGATGGAGCTGACGGGAATGAAGGTGACTCCCAAGATGGAGTCAAGCCCAAAAAGCCTCGAGCCAGCAAGCCCAAGGCCACTGGTGCTAAGACAAAGGCAAAAAAGTAGAGGAGAGGCTGTTATTTACGCATTACTTATGCGGCCGTGATGAGCCCGGTGGACTAGTTACTTGTTATACAGCCGGCAATATTACCGCTTTAGGAATGGAAATGCCATTCCCAAATTCTTTATCGTTATATAGCACAGCGTTGTACCTATGTTTGTTCTCTATGACATAAAGTGCGAATTAATGTGCATCAACTGTTGATATTGTTTCTTTTTTGTTGTATGCTTTCGTATTCGAACTTGATTGATGGAGGATGGTTCCACTGGATTGCCTGCGAAAGTGCCTTTCTACTATAGCTCTTTATTCTACAGTCCGCCTCCATTTCTAGCGGGGCCAACCAACCCCTTTGTTATCTACCCCCAAGAATATGGTTTAATCCTTCAGCTCATGCATTGCTTTCAATCACAGCTCGCTACCATATTGCTTTCAGCCAGAGCTCATATCCACTTCGCCTTTCACCAGAGCTCACTTCCACCTGGCCTTCAACCACAGTTGACTTCCATATCATCTTCAACCACAGTTGACTCCCATATCACCCTTCATCTACAATTAACGTCCATATCGCCTTCACTCATAGTTCACATTCATATTGCCTTTACCTATAGAGCAACGATCATGGCGTTAATAACTCGGAGAAAACCAAGCGACTGTATGTATAGAGAATATATTGGCTCTGAAGGTTCTACCCCACGTGGACTCGGTTTTATCATACCAGAAGAAGAAGCACTACTGAAGGGCGGCTCACGACTCGAACACCCCCCTTCTGGACAGTACGATAGCCCGCAAGTTGAGTCTGCCAGCCAGGAAGAAAACTCGCCTTACTTGATGTCAGAATCGGGGCCGCAGCAAATTCTAACAAAGACTATGCTGGATACATACGCACTCATGCGAGGACGCCTGGGTCGAGGAGAGCGGGGACCGCTTTATCAAGAAGGGTTTAACTACAAACCATGGGAACCAAGGCCAGAAGATGATAACCCAAAACTTAGCCCGACAATCCCTTGGGAAACTTAGTAAGGAGGCCTGTGAGATACAAACAACGATTCTGTATTAACATCAACCAGTGACCATGAAGACAAGGAGAGTAAGGGACCTCAGGAACCTCCAACTCCGGATCTCGACGGTGCCAGAGAACCAAGGGAGAGGACCTTCTCCGAGAGACTGGGCCAAATTGGGTATGTGAAGATCAATGGTCAGGTCACGGACCCGGACTGTAAGACAGACGTCCTAAATGCCCTCAACGGAATCCACGGTTACTCACCTCGAATCCCGGGCCTCCATGGCCCTGTATTGTCAAATATCATGAACAGTACGGAATTGGAGGAATACTACACTCAGTTCCTTCTTGATGTTGATAACGAAAAGGATCCCGAGCGAGACAATGAGGGAAACCCGTTGGATAACCGCATCAGCCCAGCCACATTTATGAAATGGGCAGCTGATGCACAAAAGAAGGCGAGACTCAATACAGCCGAAATCGAGGGGGAAGTTGTGGAACGGGCTCGACAGGAAGAGCTGAAGGGAGCGAAGCCGCCAGGAAACCATAGGCCGTTGGTATGGTCTGCCTTGAAACCGCAATTCGATCAACAATTTGGTGGTACGATTTCCCCGGCATATTCAATCGATGAGCATCCTAGCCCACTGATGTCACCACGAGGTAAGCTGGCAGGTTTGTGGATACTCGTGCCACTCAAATGTCTCGGGGGAGGCTGTGCATAGTAATGGTGTTTACAGCAACTATGATAAATATAAAGTGATAAATTCTATTGGTTTAAGTTGTTGGCATCGACACTGAGCTATACACAGTCCTTCTACAGACTTTGGGCGGCGCGAGTATGGAGAAGGAACACAACTGACATCAATGCAGGAGTTAACTTGACCAACATACCTGGAATGTTCTATCATATGTTGCCAGAGTTCAATGTAGTGCTTGCTCGCGAGGCATTTTATGATGGCGGCATTGACCTATCTACAAAGGCATCGTCAGAAACAGAAATTACCACAGATGTGAGTGGGCACCATGAATATTAACATCGACTTGGCTAATTCAGGCCAGTGGCAACTAGCAGACGCTCTTGGGGACGGGAACAGGGAGCTTGGAATGCATAGAATCGATGTCGTCCAACTTGAATTCCAAAATCTCATGGCCGAACGGGATGCTGAGGTAGGAAGGGCGACGGAAAAGATGTTGCAATTGAACTCAGCAAGGGATACAATCACTCGATTGGGGGAGATGATTTGCGCTCGACGCTATGAGATGACTATTCCGAAACGTCGTGCTCGAGCAGATCAGCTACTCGGGGAGTGGAGAGAGCACCTCCGCCAACAAACAGCGAGAGCTGTGAATATGGCCAAATCATGGGGGAATGAGCTCGACGAACTGCGTGATGTGAATGCTAAACTCGTTGGCGAACTACAAGACCTCGATAAGAATTCGGAGAACGACGAAAGATCGGCTGTGGTCTGAAATTTTGGTCCTTGTTCTGGCTGAGATTCTGGACGAGAATAGGTACACCAAGGAGGAATAAGGGGGCATATTTGGATATGAAATACTGACTAGCCCTTGTGGCACGTCGTTGGGATTTGGTATCAGCAGAAGCTATTCATTTTTGGGCAAAAAAGGAAGTTTGTCACCAAAGCTACTCATTGGACCTTAGTACCGTCTAGTATTTTATGTTCTATTATGACGGGATGGTTTCCGCAAAACTTGTCATACCCCTTTTTAGGTTCATTGTACAATAATAAAACATGCCGTCCCACCAATTGATCCGAGTCCAACGCACTCCTTGGATGCCGCTAAGAGGGGAGGGATATATATACATTCATAAGAAAACGCCATCCATCATTCCAAGCCTGATATACAATAAAAGTACACTCCAGATGGCGTTAAAGAGTTTGTTGGGTTCCTGGGCTCCGTGCTCAGGTGTTTCTCACGACTCCGACTTGTGCGGCGCGCATGGTGCGGCCGTTCAACTTCCATCCCTTACGCTGAGTCAACATCACGGTGTTATCCTCCTTTCCAGCCATTGGTGTCATGAACATGGCCTCCATGAAGTTCGGATCAAACTTCTCCTCCACTACTGGGTTGATGCGCTCAAGTCCGTGCTTAAGAAGTGTCTGCATCATAATGCCCTCAGTCATCTTCAGGCCATCGTAGAGGCTGATTAAATCGTTCACGTGCTCATTCTTCTCGATTGGAGATAGCTTCTCTTCTGGAACCATCGCCAGAGCTCTGTCCAGGTTGTCAACACTCTCGACTAAATCCTTGGCGAACTTTTGGATGGCGAAGTCCTTTGCGGACTGGATCTCTCGCTTTGTGCGCTCTTGGAGGTTGCGGTAATCGGCGACAGATCTCAGGTATTTATCCTACAGGGCAATGGTTAGCTAATTGACCAAGTAAAGAAAAGGTGAAGGCGAACAGCCGGTGGCGACATACCTTGAGCTCTACGATCTCCTTGTTTTTGGCCTCAAGATCTTTCGCAGCGGCATCCTCTGGTGCTGCAGCGCCCTCTTCAGCTGCCTTATTGGCCTCTCCGTTGGTTGCGTAGCATCTCGCGGATAGTGCTAACCGTGGGCATTGCGCAACATATTGCGAGGACCTAATTAAGGATCCTGCAAGGAACGGCTTGGGTGCCGTCCGCACTGCTGTCGACCTGACTTGTTGGAGGAGAATTCGTTGAATCATTGTTGTTTTTGGTTATGTTGTGATGATGGAGGTGCTCTGGGGAATTTATTCACAGCCATGATGGACAGAAACTAATTAGCGGTCTTGGCGTGGAATGGCATAGCAGGGGGTTATGTAAACCGAGGAAAATGCCGAGTCCCGTGAGTTTGTTGGCGTTACGTTATGTTCGACATGAGTCGCAAAAAATGAACTTGGCAATACTAACAAATAATAAACAAATTATTAATGTATACAATGTAAGATTACTCGTACATGAAATTGATTATATTTATTTGTTTTACAAGGTAAGGAGGCAAAATATGCTTTGCTCTCCCCCTATTCTGTCTTGGTGTACACAGGAGAGTTTCAACTACCTCAGCTCAACTCCAAACTTCTCCACCAGTTCCTTTCTGACGCGATCATGGTACTTGTTGGCCTCGTCGTTTGTCAATGTCCTCTCCAGGCTCCTGTAATTGATCCTATAACATAGACTCTTCCTCCCTGTTTTAGGATGGGTGAACTCGTCGATAGCCTTGACGTCTTCTACTGTATCACCTGCAATATCTCTCAAGATTTCCATCATATCGTTCTCAGGAAAATCTTGGCTGTTCATTTTTGTCCCGCCGCCTGCAGCAGATGAAGTAGATCGCAGCCAGAATGCAACATCTTTATAGCAAGCTGGATGTTTAGAAAATGGAACGAACCTCTTCATGAGTGCTAAATCATCCGAGACCCCCTTAAACTGACCGAGAAATCTCTCGTCTCTCGACCAAAACAACCGAATATCAGGGATCTCAAATAGAAGCATCGCTATCCGTTCCAGTCCGATGCCGAATGCCCATCCGAGTTGATCAGGCACGCCTGAGTTTGTGAAGATTTTCTGGTTGATAACGCCGGAGCCAAGAACCTCCAACCAGTCACCCTGCCAGAAAACCTCCAGTTCCCATGAAGGACTCGTAAATGGAAAGAAAGCCTCTACCCAACGTATTCTGAGCGGTTCCGCTGTTGAGACAGCATCAGCGTTTCCGCTGGATGCTCTTGCACGAGAGAAGATTTCCGCAACCATCAACTCCAACGATCTCTTCAAATGAGCAGAGATAGCCTCCGATTCGGCGGCGCTGTGAGGAGCTTGTAAAGGATTCCTCTCTGGGTGATAGGGCGGGTGTGGATCTTCGACCTTCATGTCGTGTTTGGGAAGCTTTGCAATATCCTCCCAGACTGCTTTGGCTATGTCACCGCCTGGAACCTTTGTCCTATCCCACATGCGGGCACCTTCCATTTGGTGGAAAATCGGATAATGGCTACGATCGATCGCATCTCGTCTGTACACATCCGCACTTACGAGAAACCCTTCGCTTTCATTCCGGCGAAAGGTATCTGCTTGGTGCGCACTGGTGTGGGTACGCAACACGGTATCTTTGTTAACATAGTAAGTGTCCGTCCTGCTTCGGCCTGGGTGGTCTTGGGCGAATTCGAGCGAATCAAAGTTTTGATGTGTTGTTACGACAGGAAAGAGGTTGTTATGGTATTTGTAGGTAGAAGCAGGAAATACCGACTCGATTATTTGGCGGGTTATGGAGATAGGGTGGTCCTTTTGCAGGTGCAGCTGGCGCCCAACTGCGGTATTGATTGTCGAAGGGACATTGTACCACTCGTCCGTTTGGTATTTCTTTCCACCAATTTCAACAGTTGCAGGTATTTTGGAGGCTTTTGGGGGTGGGGTGGGTGCAGCTAGAAGTAACGCCAGTTAATATATTGAAGTCAACGCAGACGGAGGAATAAAATATACCAGTTGCGATGCGCCTACGCCCCAAGCACACATTGACACTGGATCTGCTTGCTGTTCCTCCCAGCCCTATGAGAATGGATAGAACATCGCTACCGGCACGTATTGGCGACCTGGTCACCGATATAGGCCGCATGGCTTGACCTTCAACGGACCATGAATGTCCAATCGCTACGAGTATTGTCTTGCGGATAGGTATAACAATATAATATCTACGATCAACGTTTCTATGTTATCGCGATAACGTTTATCCGAGACCGGCCTTGAATTAATTTAGGGGACCCGAGAGCCGATCGGAAAAAATAAGCCGAGCGAGACGGAGGATTGGCGGTGCCTTGACTGACGTAGTGTGGCTGATTTCGAATCTGAAAATATTCGAGATTTGCTACTGCGAACCTCTATATAGGGATGATAAGGAGAGGACTGCTGTTTTCACCCCCACCCCGATTATAGAAATATACGGAATGCCTCGCGTGAACCAATTGCCAGTATGACGTCCTCCAAGGCCGACCAGGCGAATCAAGAGCTGTCGCGGAAGCAGGCATGGGATAGAGCCCATATTCGCTACCCATTCTGGTTTGGAGGCAGCGCGAGTTGTTTTGCCGCATGTGTAACGCATCCACTGGATCTTGGTAAGGCGACCTGGAATCTTTCATATATATTTACGTGCTAATTTCTCAATAGTTAAGGTATGTCATATGCGACGTTAATGCGCGAACGCAGAAGCTCCGTCCTCGGAACCCCCCCAATCTAACTCCAAGTCAAGGTCCGCCTCCAAACTCGCAGCGCCAATGCCCCAACCACCATGATCGCGACGTTTGGCCACGTCGTGAAGAATGATGGATTTCCAGGACTTTATCGCGGTCTATCCGCATCCCTCCTCCGACAAATCACCTACTCAACGACCCGTTTCGGCGTTTACGAGGAGCTTAAGGCCGCCGCTACAACCCCAACGTCAACTCCCTCTTTCCCTGTACTATTAGCCATTGCCTCTGCTTCTGGATTTCTCGGTGGCTTTGCAGGGAACCCTGCCGATGTCCTGAACGTTCGCATGCAGCACGACGCGGCACTCCCACCTGCTGAGCGCAGGAACTACAAAAACGCCATCGACGGCCTGATCCGGATGACCCGTGAGGAAGGATGGAAATCCCTATTCCGCGGTGTCTGGCCCAACAGCATGCGCGCTGTCCTCATGACAGCATCGCAGCTCGCATCATACGACGCCTTCAAGCAAGCCTTGATCGTGCATACCCCTCTTACGGATAACCTGACCACGCATTTCACAGCCTCATTTATGGCTGGTTTCGTGGCCACGACGGTCTGCTCTCCAGTGGATGTAATCAAGACACGGATTATGTCATCGACCGAGAGCAAGAGTGTTGGGAAGCTGCTGAGAGATGTCTGTAAGGCTGAGGGAGTCAAGTGGATGTTCCGCGGGTGGGTCCCAAGTTTTATACGTCTGGGCCCACATACTATTGCGACGTTCTTGTTCTTGGAACAGCACAAGAAGATCTATCGAAAGGCCAAGGGGCTTGAGGATGTGAACCTGGCATAATGATGGTGGTGATGAGAAAGGGTGGCCGCAGGCTCCACTCATGTATTATTTACACAGATGGTCTGGCGTTTGATCTGAAAGAGAAGCTTAGAGTTTAGTGGCCACACCACACACGCATTGCATATATCGGCGTTAGTGTAGATACTTTTGTAAGGACTTCAAGGGGCACTATATTAAATAGATATGGTGGGCATGTTTTTGAATAGACATCAGAATGTGTTATATTATGTGCCTATTGCTCCTAATCGACGTGCACTTTACGTGGCACCTTGGATCCGCTTCATACGCGTCCAATAAATAACCTTTTTGACGCCCGCTGCCCACGCAATGAGTCTGGAACTGTTGTACAATGTAGTAAGGCCGCCTCTAGCCTATTGCAGGCTCTCCGCAAAATGTGGCGCAGTTGAGGTTGCTCTGTCCCCGTGGCTGATTACCCCTTTCTCCTGGCAGATTACCAAAACGGTAGCAAATTCGCTACTGAACCTCATCAGTCCCACCCGCTTGGCGCTGTTGGCTGCCCATAGGGGGTCGCGCCATACGGAGTAGCAGCACCCTGCCCTCCCCATGCGCTGGCGTTGCCTCCATTACCATACGGCGTCGTATAACCCGCATCACCCCAACCAGCATTCCCACCAGCAAATTCTGGGCTCCGAGGTGCAAATGAGTCGCCTCCGTTCATGCCATTCTCCATGCCACCGCCGTCACTCAAACCCGCGATAATAGTCGCCAGCTTCTGTTGGAGGACCTTTATGCCTTCCTGGACAACGGCATCTGGCTCCAAATTCCCCGCGCTCTCGAGCTCGAAATAAAAGCTACCAGGGACGGCATCGTAATCGAAAGGCTCGCCTTCTTGAGCTGGCTCCTCCCAGTCTGCGTATTTAGATTTCGGCCTGTATACAAGTTAGATTTCGCCAAGTCACGGATCATCCTGTACAGTGGCGGGAACATACCATTCCTTAGCTGGATCCTCTTCGAACCAAAGATCCATATGGCGCAACTTGTTATGAGGGTCATACTCGAATCCAACCGCCGCGGTTGGTGCCCACTTTGCATGCTCTTTCGCAATTCCCTTCTTGGCAATGCACTTCATCTTCAGTTCTTGCCCTTTCCTGAGCTTGCATATCACTGGACCATTGCCCCCTTCGTCCGTAAAGATAGGATTCCCCACCCAGGCATTAGCCTTGAGCGAGTCAACTACCAGGTCTCGGGCGTAAACTTTCATGATTTCGTCGCTGTCGCATTTCGCGTTGAGGAACAGAGTGACGCTGCATTGCTCACAGTATTGCTCGCATTCACAGTCCCGAGAGTAGTTGACATCTGCGATATTCTTCGAGTTGAGGGGGATGAGACCGAGACGGTGGGCTAAGAATTCATCGGCGAGGACAGAGGTATTTGCCTCCACTTCGACAAGATCGATGGCCATGGTGGGCACCTCTGCCAGGATGACACGGCGAAGTGAGTTAGCGAAAGACAGGTCGACATTGGAGAGTTCAAAGTCCACTCTCAGGTTATCCGCCTAGGTTTTCGGTCAGCAGTTGCGGCGCAGATTGAGAGACAGCCAGCAGAGAGGAGGCTTACATCGGATATCTTGACCTGTGGTCCAACGGCCTCGTCCAGATTCATGGGATCGTAATCCATCTTGCCTGTGCGCGCGGGGACTGGAGCGAAAGACCAAACGGGATGATTGGAGCAGTATAGCTATGCAGAGTCGCAAGCCTACAAAGCCTCCGCCGAAACCTGCCTCTTGCGACCGCAAGGTTTGAAAGACGCGACAAGGGAAGGTGAGAGCTGAGGGGTGGATCAGGGCCGCAGGTGGGTGATGGAAGATCCGGTGGCTTCGCAACTGTGGTTGCCGCAGTCGTCGTCAGTTGCTGTCGTGTGGGGATGGGGTAGTGGAGTCCTAAAGGTGTTGATATCGTGAAGGGTAATATGAAGCTGCGCCGACTGAACAAGGGTGTGAACGATTTGATGGGATGATCTCAGGCTCCGCGCTGACCCTTGTCTCGTGTGCAGTGCTTGTGCACGAATGCGCCGCAACGGATAGGCGTCTAGGTTGTGCCTAGCCTAGGCGCGTGCACGTTCCTTTACACGTTTAAAATTCACTATCACGTGCTTGGAATTCACTTCAGAGCACCTTCACTTGGACTACAATCTTTAAAGAGCTGATATGTCATATGGGAGGAAGCGCAAAGTGCACAAGAAATAAGAACAAGTTATCTTTCTACTTTCACATGCATTAACTAGAGGTGTTCATTGTAAAACATAATTTTCTTTTACTACCTACTTGATGGTGTACCTGTATCTGGTTGGAGTTAGTCCCGTGACTTGGCGCCGTGTACGAGTGTACCTTAGAGTATGGCGGGGGGCGCAGCAGCCCACCACAGGCCCATGACGCTTGCTTTCGGTTTCGCTGTCGCCGACCACTTGCCACCGCCCCCGCCGTCCTCCTTGACTCGATCCTCAACAATTTGCTGCGGCTTCTTGGACTTCAGACACCGCCAAGCAGAGATTGGTTACCCAAAAGCCGTATAGAAAGCCAAAACGGAAGGACGGAGCGCTGACAGACCTCATCCGTACCCACCACCCTCGTATATATTCACTCTCCCTCGCCCACTCTCAGTCAACACCTTCAGAAATTGGATCAGAGATCTAGACAACAGAAGCAAATCCCCACGAACAAACCACGAATAAACCAACATACCAGCCTCACTAGGGCTGCTTCTCTCACCACACTGTAACACCACATCCACACTACAAGCACCATGGCGACCCAGTCAAGTCCAGAGTCCTCGCGGGCATCCTCTCTCTCACGCACCCCTCTCAGCCTCGATATCTCCGCAGTCCCGGCTCTCCAGCAGCCTACTCCTCCATCCAACACCCTCATTATCACAAACCTGAACGATCTAGAAATATTCCGTCCCGATAACCTCCAAACCATCAGAGACCTCATCAACTCCTCAGCACCAATTCACTCTTGGGCACCTCTCAAATCCTTCCGCCGGATCATCGTATCCTTCTTTGAAGAGGAGTCAGCAATCCGCATACGACAGATCCTCGATGGCGAGTCCATTATGGGCGAGAATGTGAGAGTGTATTTTGGCCAGCCAACATCCATCGAGACAAAAGACGAACACCTACCCCTGCCGGACGCAGGCAAGCTCTTCTTCATCTCTCCTCCGCCATCCCCACCACACGGCTGGGAGGTGAAGCTTGAGGACGCACCAAACAAGCAAGTCCACGCTGAGGATCTGGCAGAGGCACTGGCAAAGCTACACCACAGACCAAACACTGATCTCCCGTCGTCTCCATTAAGTGAAACCGATGGTGAGGGCCGGAAACGAAGTGGCAGCACCACAATGATCTACCACCCGCAAGACCACGGCGATAGCCCTGCACTGCCAGCCATCGCGGTTGAGGACTTCACCGACGAGCCTGAGTCAAGCAGTGATATGGATATCGATAGGCCTATTTTGGCACACACTTCGAGGCCGCCCGTGGAGCTGATGTAGGGTGACCAAAATTGGCATTTTAATTTAGGCGTTGAGGGAAGCATGTCATTGGAGGCATTTTATATGGATGGCGTTACGAGGGGGCATACTGGTCAGGGCGATTCCCAAATATGAGCTGTAGTCAACGATGTTGGCTGTATCGGAGTAATAAAATATTTATAATCCATCCTATTTGACTATTTCTTACTCGATGTCAGTGACTTGGCACCAAGAACGAGCTACAGTAGAGCAAAGTAAAAATGATTTCACAAAAGTTTTCTTCGCTCTTGTATAAGAACAACTTCCCGAACCGTAATAGTAGATGGAACAAGTAGATTAATTTCTCAATTTCATATACATTGTTGCATCTCAACCTAGGTCGCAGCTAGTCTATTGATACACCTCTCCCGTTCTCCAAAACATTCTAACTCTATCCTCCGTCTGACCAGGCCATTTACAAAGTATCAGTGAGCAGCTTGTTCATCTTCGAGATGCGGGATGAAACGCTGAGGTCGATGGTACGGTCGCCGATCTCAACAACGAGGCCGCCGAGGATATCGGAGTTGACCTTGTTGGTGACCTTGAGCTTCTTGCCCTGGCCAACGTACTGGGACTTGGCAACGGCAGACTCGAGGCGGGTGAGGGTCTTGTTGTCGAGAGGCTAATATTCCAGTCAGTTTAGAGCTACCCGTAATTTTATCGAGAAGGTGCAACATACAGTAGCGCTGGTGACGGTAAGCTCAATCTCGCCGCGGGCGGCACCCATCAGCTCGCCGAACTTGGTGCAGACACCCTCGAGGAGAGCCAGGCGGTTGTTCTCGGCGAGAGTGTTGAGAAAGTTCTTGACGGTGTCGGCCTTGTCCTGGCCACCGGTGTGCTTCTGGAGCTCAGCGATGATGGCGGACTTGTCCTCGGAGGTGAGGGTAGGTGCCTGCATGATGTTGGAGAGCTTTGGGTCCTTGACGTAGACCTCCTGGAGGGCGCTGAGGGCCTTGGCCACGGTCTCGAGAGACTGCGTCTTCACGGCAGCAGTGTACTGTGGGAGGTAAATGTCAGCACATCGTCACACTCATTCTGGGCCATCAGGCCGCCGGGCGATTGGCATGTCCAGCCATCGAATCATGGGTATGGTGTTATAGAGATGAATTGACGTACCAGAGCACTGGCATAGGTGCCATCGAGGCCATAGAGGGCGACAGGAGGCTTGGTGTCGGCGCTGGAGGCCGGAGTTGCGTACGAGCGGATTGCCGGCTGAGCGGCGGCTCTGCGCGCAATTGTAACGCGTGTTGCTGAGGTGTTCGCAGCCCGAACAAATGCCCTTGAAACGTTCATCTTGATGACTGCAATTGAGTGCCTGCGTGGGGTGGAAGTAGTCGTCGGAAAGAGATTCGATGGCTGTCGTCCGGCTACACCTAGGTTTTCGAGGTCTTGGCGTCCGGTCCCAAGCCGCATTGACGCGCTAGGTCGAATTGGGAATCTGGGCTTGGCGAGGGTCCCGATATCACAAATAATATGAATTTGGGATCAGAAAAAACTCAAGAGCACGCGGATTCTACGTGAACTGTGTTGCTCAACCGCTAATTGATGTAGAAACTACAGAGGAGCACTGAAGTTGTCCGCATGGATCACAACGGTCTCCCATTGCGCTATAAATTCTCTTGGCCAAATAGAGAGAGCATGTTATCCACCACGGATCGTGAACAGCTCATTCTGCTAATACGCCAGCAATCCCTCCTGTAAACGCCATAATTCCTTGTCTACCGTTCCTCATAACTCCATTCTGCCGTGCAATCCTAATCACTCCTGAGCATGCTCTCGACCAGGTCACCGAGTGGTCCCCAGAAATCCTTGCCGCTAGCTAAGTTGTGCTCATCAATAAAAAGCACGTAGTGCTTGAAGCTTGTGTTCAAATGGGCCTCTAAACCCAGCTCTCTGACGACAGGGTAGTGGTGGCAATACATGTGGGCATACACTCGGTACATCCTCTTGAAAACCTGTCGAATCATCGATGGGAACGACTTTGGGAACGGGACACCTAGAACTATTAGTACCTGCATTGCTAAATATGCCAAAATAGGTACACTCACCAATACGGCTTGGGAATACCGCTTCGTTGTCGATGTTACTCTGAACCCATACCATCAGATGCTCGATGTAGGTCGGGGCTGGCATCTTGGTTGGCCGTTTATAGTTCTCAGAGTCTTGCCAGAGGTATTCGAATCTGTCTCTCGTCAGCATT
This sequence comes from Pseudogymnoascus sp. 03VT05, assembly GCA_001662645.1. NCBI lineage: Eukaryota > Fungi > Ascomycota > Leotiomycetes > Thelebolales > Thelebolaceae > Pseudogymnoascus > Pseudogymnoascus sp. 03VT05. The sequence goes on along the minus strand of KV459513.1, from coordinate 18,155 downwards.
ATTATAAACCTGTGTTTATCGACATATTCACTCGTCTGTGGCTTTCATCTCTGGGCAAGACTGTGGAGAGCAGAACTCTGTTATCGACCCATATAGTAGATTGATGTGGTTATAGAAATCGACCACTACATGAGGAATTAGTCTCGTATTATTTGCAATATTAAGGGGCGCATGACAACATACTGTTAACTGCAAGCCATTCGTTCTCATCCTCCCCTTCTGGAAGCTTTACGATCTTCCGGAGGCTGCCACCTCCCAGGGTTGCTTCGGCATACTGACGTAACTGGTAGCTACTCGTTCCCTTCGTTGCATTCCTTGGTCTGAACTGGTTTCGGGTTCTTTGGTTGCTATAAGACTCTTTATGTAAGCTGGGAGAAATATATACAGCAGCTTCAGGACTTGGGGAAAATAGCTCCAGCCAGTATTTCGCAGCACCGTCACAGACAAGTGCTTGGTTGCAAATATAAAATAGTCTTCGAGTGGCAAATATGGATATCGAAGGGCATATTTGAATGCTAGGGTAGTACTGACACGGTGGTAATGAAGGAAGTCATTTTGGTTGCCCGCTTGGTGGGGTGAGCCCCGGATCTAACATCCCAGCCGTTAGCACAACAATTGGATAGTTGAACAAGCTCACAAAAGAGCAAAGGAAGCTTAAAACACAAAATGCAAGTAAACATTTCTGAGGGGAGTTAAATACCTTGAGCAAATAGAAACCTCGAGTCCTTCGTTCTTGGGTTTGTGATCGGACGAGGTGAGTTGCAGTTCTGTTTACTTGTGAACCCTGCCGGACAGTGCAACAATCATACTACGTACGATAAACAGGGGTCGTCCCGTGCGCCTAACATATTAGGCACAAACCACTGGAACTGGTCCGCTCGTACCTCATGAGGGTTCCCTTTGGCCTCTTTAACAATGGTTGCGTCCCTTCCTGCGTCCCATTATTCATAATTTCTTGAATAATATAACTATGTTAATTTATCAATTAAATCCAGCGCGCCTCCAATTGCATCCATGAGCGCCGTCACAAAGCCCCTTCGAGTGGAAGGAGCGATCTTAAACAGACCCCTAAGATGCCTCCGCCGACTTCAAGCATTCGAGTCTGCGTAGAGTGGTCACAATCGACAGTATTCGCAGGCGAGGAAGTTGGATGCAAGATAACATTTAAGAATATTGCCGCCATACCAGGGATCCAACGCATACCGGCGAACTCCTCTGGAACCCATGGACCGTCTCCGTTGGGAGAACGGCACCTAAAGACAAAGGCAACCACCTCCTCACAAATATCAGATGGGCGGGGAAGAGCTAGCAATGTCTCTAATTCACTCTCCTTGCCCAACAAACGTGGGCATCGTTCAGCACTATCTCTGAATGTCCCGGCGCCAGGAAACTTCCAACAGCCGGATGCACGTCCAGGAAACGATAATATCTCCGAGGCCGCCCCCCGAAGCAAAGGCCATAGCCACCGACGATCCGTTTCAATCATATCCTTAGGAGCGAATGACACCGCCCGCAGTGATATATCAGGTTCAAACTCAAATGAACCGCCCCGGGTTCCATACAGGCGGCATGGGAGGGCAGCCAGTCTACAGATTGTGCCTCGTCGGCCGTATTCAAATGGCAATGGTCCTAAATCAGCATCAGCATCAGCTCCGCCCCATAGGTCGGCAACTCAGCCATCACCGCTGTTTCAGAACCATTCATTATCGGATATATCGACTTTGCGAGGGGAACTTGGACCACACAGAAAGTCTACCAACAGCTTGGACACCCTGACATCTTCGAGCGCACCTGCTGCACAAGGATTTAGGCCTACCAGAAGACAAGCGTCTACATCGCTTTCCCAACAAGGCTTTAAGTTTCCTAATACTACGTTTCGATTCCCGGCCACCAGTGATGAACAGTCGCCGTTGGAAGCGACAGATAATGATCAGAATGGGTCTATTCATAGCCCAAGGGCGTCCAATAGCCTCCTTTACCCTCCATCAAAAGATGATATGCCTCCTGGACGGGACCCAACCACCCTCTCGGCTCGAATTCTCTCGCCTATGAACAACAACGGCGAGACACCCAGGAGCAGTGGCGAGTTTTACTCCCTGAGTAATAATTCAACCGAAACATTGGCGTCCGAATATATTGCCCCACGGGCAGGGCTCCTCGGATCTCGTTCAGACCATACTCGCCAGGTTTCAGCAATCTCCGACGTAAGCCAGTACCGGCCTACAGTGGAGAGTCTCATGATGGGTTATGCACAAATTCAAGGGTCTTTCACTCTTGATGGCTCCTTGATCGACCAGGAACCATTTGAAGAAGTCAAGAGGAAAGGTGTCGTTGGTGGCCAAGGAGGTGGCGTGATTGGCATTGAAAAAAACAAGAGAGAAAGCGGTTTGCTCCGCGGATTTGGCTGGGGCAATATCACCGAATCTCTAGGTGGTCTCCTGGGTGGGAGCGACCTCAGTAGTATCAGAGATATGCGAGGAATTGCTAACTCACGGCCGGTCCCTCTTTTGTCGACTCCTCAGTCCATACTTTTTGTTGACTTGAGACTGGCGCCAGGGGAATCAAAATCTTTCCAGTACAAATTTAAATTGCCCAGAGGGCTACCGCCCACGCATCGAGGAAGGGCTATCAAAATATCTTACCAGCTAGTCCTTGGAACCCAAAGGCCCGGAGGCTCAAAAGAACAGCAAATAAAGTCTGTGGAAGTGCCATTCAGGGTACTTGGGAGTGTGAATGATCGTGGCGAACTCCTTGGTCACGATCTCATGTCACCATACATAATCTTAAAAGATCAAGCATCTATTCGGTCTATTTCGGGTCAGGCAAGCAACGCTGTGGAACAACCGTCCAAGACAACGGCGTCAAATAAGAATGCCCAGTCGTCGCACGATGAATTTCTCTCGTATGTGGATGACCTATTAGCAAGGCCTCACCAGCAACAAGACCTTTCACTGCTTTCTCCAACAGCGCCTTTGCAACGGCGTCGACTCTCAAGTATACCAGGACCTGCTTCAGCAAAGGAAGCTATTGACATGGCGATACTACGAAGTAATCTTGCGACGGACATGCAGCAGAGTGCAAATCGTTTCGAGATTGCTCGCGGCGGGCAAAGGATTGCCGTTGTCATGCTCGCTCGACCAGCATATCGCCTTGGGGAGACTGTCACGGCTATTATTGAGTTCGCCGATGCAGAAATCGCATGCTACGCCGTGCACGCATCGCTAGAATCATCTGAAAAGGTAGATCAGTCGATAGCGTTGCGGTCAGACGCCAGCATAAACCGTGTCACCCGCAAAACGCACGCCTCCCACTCAGAATCAGCATTGTTTGCGAGGAGAATTGTGTTCTCGCCATCGATACCCGTAGCTTCAACACCAAGCTTCATCACCAGTGGCGTGTCCCTGGATTGGAAGATTCTAATAGAGTTCGTAACTCCACGTGTCGATCGCACGAAGGAGGGGAACCCTACTTACGACTCTGAATTGCTTGAGGAGGTTTCGCGGGATGATCGTGGCGCTGTCTTAGCAGCAGCAGAGACGTTAAACTGTGAGAGTTTTGAGATTGCGGTGCCTCTCCGTGTTTATGGCGCCGCAAGTTCGAATGACAAAGAGGGCGTAGAAGAGCATAAGGTATGAGGAAACAGATGGAGATGTAGCGTATGAATATTATCAACCGATCCTTAGAAATAGAGTAATTAATGCCTTCGAGGCGGATTTGATAGAAGTTATTACTACTATACTGTACGTCTACCCGTGATATTTTGTTGCCAAGGGAACGCACCGGTTGTTGAGTGGGCAGACTGTGGATTAGATATCGGCAAATCGTCATCCGACAACCTCAGGTTTGGCTGTTCCGTAAAAGAGTAAATAGCTGTTAATTAAACCAACGGCGACATTAACATTATATAAGTACCGTACCCAGAAGACTGGTTGTTAGAATCGTCGTGCAGACTCCAAAGAGCTTATAGTTCTTCCACCCCGGAATTGCAGGCATTATATGTAATCACTTCGCTTGGTGAACAAACTGCCAGCCTTGCCCCACCATCAAGGACCTTCCCAACTTCACCAGGATTAATGACCACAGCCGCATCTCTCTTTCACTATAGGATCCTTCCAGCGCAAGCTGCACCGAAATATTTACTTTTAGAGCTGGCAACATCTTAAGCTCATCTGCGAATACCACCACGACAGTCGTCGAATCGTTGACGCCATGGCGCTATCCATCGCCGAGCTGGACGCGACCGTCCGAACCTTCTATGAAGGCCGAGGAGAGCAGGTTAGTTAGCAGACATCTCCTGGCACTCATAATCGTCTCGAAATGGTCACTAATATATCGATGGATAGCAAAAAGCTGCTCAGGCTACGATGAACCAGGTAAACCGACCCCCGCCTTTTGGAGCTTCGGCCAGCAGCTAATATCCCGGCATAGTTCAAAGAAGATCAAGATGCTTGGCTGCTTGTTGATAAGATACTTCAAGAGGCCACATACCCACAGACAAAGTGTATGTCCCGGGCCCCTTGTGATGGAGTTATAGCAGGGCGCGGCTAACGGATGCAGACCTTGGCTTACAGGTGCTCGACAATGTGATTATGACGCGTTGGAAGGTCCTGCCAAAGGAGCAGTGTCAAGGTTTGCCTTCTCTATTGGTCTTTCATTCGGCCTGATGCTGACTGTGCCCAGGTATCCGCAACTTTGTGGTTAACTACATCATCCAATGCTCCTCGTCGGAGGAGTCTTTGAAGACGCAGCGGACCCTCCTTAACAAGCTCAACCTCGTCCTCGTCTCTATCCTCAAACAAGAATGGCCTCACAACTGGCCTACGTTTATCAACGAGATCGTTTCGTCCTGCCGCACGAGCCTGTCGATCTGCGAGAACAACATGTCTATACTACGCTTGCTTTCAGAAGAAGTGTTCGACTATTCGGCCGATGCCATGACATCTACGAAGACCAAGAACCTGAAGAGCACCATGTGCCTCGAGTTCTCATCAATTTTCTCGCTGTGCAACGAAGTTTTGACTACAGCCAATCAACCTAGTCTTATCAAGGCAACCCTCGAGACACTCCTTCGATTCTTCAACTGGATTCCCTTGGGCTATATTTTCGAGACGCCGATTATCGACACTCTCCGTACTCGATTCCTGAAGACACCTGAGTTCCGAAATATTACACTGAAGGGCCTCACGGAAATCGGTGGTCTGAAGACCGACGGCCATGGCCTGTACGACGAGAAGCAGGTGCAGATGTTCACTGAGGTCTTGACAACCATTTCGGAAATTATTCCCCTGTCACTGGATTTGAAGTCTACGTACAACTCCAGCAACTCAAAAGATCAAGAGTTTATCCAGAACTTAGCACTGTTCCTGTGCAACTTCTTCTCTGTGCACCTCAATCTCATCGAAAACTTACCAAACCGAGACTTCCTCACACATGCGCACTTCTACCTTATTCGCATTTCTCAGATTGACGACCGCGAGATATTCAAGATCTGCCTAGAGTACTGGACCAAGCTTGTTCAGGAATTATATGAAGAGATGCAGTCGTTACCGATTACAGATGTGAACCCCTTAGTCAACATGGGCGTCGGCGGTCTGTCCAATGGTGGAGCATTGAACCCGAATGTACTGGCGAATTACCCATTACGAAAGCACAAGTACAACGAGGTGCTCTCGAACTTGAGGACAGTCATGATCGAAAAGATGGTTCGACCAGAAGAGGTCTTGATCGTGGAGAATGATGAGGGAGAGATTGTTCGGGAATTCGTCAAGGAGAGCGACACCATTCAATTATATAAGACAACGCGCGAGTGCTTGGTTTACCTCACTCACTTGGACGTCGTTGATACCGAAACTATCATGACCGAGAAGCTGTCTCGGCAAGTTGATGGCAGCGAATGGTCCTGGGCCAACTGCAATACGCTATGCTGGGCTATCGGATCGATTTCTATGGCCATGAATGAAGAGACTGAGAAACGCTTCTTAGTTACTGTCATTAAAGACCTCCTTGGCTTAACTGAGATGAAGAGAGGGAAGGACAACAAAGCTGTCGTCGCCAGTAACATCATGTATATTGTTGGACAGTACCCACGGTTCCTGAAGGCTCACTGGAAGTTCTTAAAGACTGTTGTGAACAAGCTTTTCGAGTTCATGCACGAATCGCACGAGGGGGTTCAGGATATGGCATGCGATACATTTATCAAAATTGCTCGACAATGCAAGCGCCACTTTGTTGCCCTCCAGCCAGGCGAGCAGGAGCCGTTTATTGAGGAGATCGTGAGGACAATGCGGAAAATCACTTGCGACCTATCTCCTCAGCAAGTCCATACATTCTACGAGGCGTGCGGTTACATGATCGCTGCCCAGCCACAAAAGAATGCCCAGGAAAGGCTGATCGCTGAGCTGATGTCTTATCCTAATGCTGCTTGGGACACCATTATTGGTCAAGCTACGGCGAACCCAGCGATATTGCAGGACGGAGATACGATTAAGGTCATTGGCAATGTCATGAAGACCAACGTATCCGCCTGCACATCTATCGGAAGCTATTTCTACCCTCAGATTGGGAAGATCTACCTCGATATGCTTTCCATGTACAGGGCAACCAGTCAGATGATTTCGGAAGCAGTGGCCAGGGATGGCGAGATTGCCACCAGGACACCCAAGGTCCGCGGCCTTCGCACGATCAAGAAGGAGATCTTGAAGCTTATCGAGACTTACGTCGAGAGAGCGGATGACCTCGAGATGGTACGCACCAACATTGTGCCTGCCCTATTAGACGCCGTCTTGGTCGATTACAACCGCAATGTGGCAAACGCGAGGGATGCTGAGGTCCTGAAGGTCATGTCCATCATCATCCAGAAGCTCTCCGGCCTTATGGAAGACCAAGTACCAGTAATTATGGAGAACGTCTTCGAGTGCACCCTAAACATGATCAACAAGGATTTCTCCGAGTTCCCAGAGCACCGCGTGGAATTCTTCTCGCTGCTCCGCGCTATCAACATGCACTGCTTCCCAGCACTCCTCAAGTTGGATAACCGCCAATTCAAGTTCGTCATCGATTCATGCATGTGGGCAAGCAAGCACGACAACCGCGAGGTCGAATATGCCGGTCTCAACATGTGTCTCGAGCTTATCACAAACATGGCCGACACCGACCAGCAGACTTCGAGCGCTTTCTTCCAGCAATTCTTCCTCCCGATTCTCCAGGACGTCTTCTTTGTTCTCTGTGATAACGACCACAAGGCCGGATTCAAGTCGCAGTCAACCCTTCTATCTCGCATGTTCTACTTCGTCCACCCAGGTGACGGCACCCAGCCCAAGATCCAGGGTCCCATCTACCCCGCCGACCAAGCCCCATCGGGCACCAGCAACAAGGACTTCCTCGGTGGCTTCGTAGCAAACCTCTTGCAGACCGCATTCACCAACCTCGCCCCGTAAGTCCCCACCCATCTCCCCACTTTCAGCACACCTACTAACCCACGTTCACAGTCTCCAAATCAAATCCTTCGTCGAGGGCCTCTTCACCCTCAACCACCTGACCGATAAGTTCAAGCTCAGCCTCCGCGACTTCCTGATCCAGCTCAAGGAGTTCTCAGGCGACAACACCGAGCTCTACGCCGAAGAAAAGGAACAGCAGGAGAGCGCTGCACGCGCCGCCGAGCGCGAGCGTCTGTCGAAGGTCGGTGGGCTCTTGAAGCCATCCGAGCTCGATGAGGATGATGAGCTATAAATGGAACGAGAATGTAGGGGGCGTAGGGTAGCGACGTTCGATTGACCCCCCCTCCCCAGCCGGGTCTCTCGGATGGTCCGAAGGGTACTGCTCTATGATAATGAGGGCGTTCATAAGTTCCGCTTTTGATTTTTGAGTCTGAAAAAAGGGGGTTGCTTTCTGCCGGGGCCCCGATGATGATTTTAGTTTTTCCTTTCTAGAGTTGGTGTCTCGCTCGGCCGATTTTTTGTGGGCGGCGAAGAAGGGAGGATGGATGGATGGTGGGTGGTAGGAGAGGGGAGGGGGGTTATGATGGTGCGGATGGATTCTATTTATTTTTTCGATGGTGTATGTATGTGCCTGGAAAAGATAATTTACTCGCACAAGTGGTAGTTAAGGTAGTAAATGATACCGTTGGTTGACTTTTTATCGTCGATGCAATTTATTATGAGAGTGTTTTTTGTTTGCTTGTATGGTGATAGTGATGTAGTGAATGATGCAGTGGATTAATTGTTATTCGTCTACTGGATTGCAATACTGGACTTTGATTTACCCACACGGTTAGAGTTATAGGAGTAAATGGTGGTGTTTGTGGGCGGTATATTTATCTGACAACTCGATTTATATGTCCGATTTATATTCATTTTTATATTCAGTTGCTATTTTTCCAGATAATAATCGTCACCTTGAGGAAAGACCAATATATTAATGTACATGACCTTCACGAAGCAAAAGACATCCAATAATGAATATAGCCAGTTACTACCCCTCGTAAGTTAACCCAAGAAGTTTAATCGGTCGTACGCTCTGTAGTTGTAGGTGTGGAGCGGGGATTTATTTGGCGGGGTGGCAAACAAAGGACTCCCGCAGTGGTACATATAGCACCATAACCTACTCCTTCCATCAAAAAACGGATCCGAACTGGTGTATCGGTAACATATCCGCCTCTCATGATCATTGATCAGAACCCGCGGTTGCGCGGGGTTCGACTCCCCGGTTCGGAAATCTTCAGAACCATCTACTCTCAAGTAGATAGCGTCATATTTTTTTGCCTTTTTTTTTATGTTTTCCTACATACTGCTTTTACATTTAAACTTTTTTTTCTTTTTTTCTTTTTTTCTTCAAGACTATCGATTAAATCCACCACCACAAACATAGAAGCACAATAGAAGGATCCTAGACCATTTTTTTTGTGTGTGCGACCCCGCCAATGTTGGTCCCCGAGAAAAAATAAAAATTCCGATGCCGATCAAGGCTGATATCACGTGCGTAGGGCGCTTACTCAAACAGCCTTCAGCCTTCAGCCTTCGTGTGTGTGTCTGTTGACGGGAGCGGGAGGTACAGAAAGATACTCAGGTACTCAGCCTGGCTGCCAACCCAGCGACCAGTAGCAGTTAATATCCTAAATTATAGTTAGCTGAAATAGTCAAAGTAAAAAATAGTAAGATTATTGCCAGCGAATCCTTCATCCTTCATCTTTCATCCTTCATCCTTCATCTTTCATCCTTCATCCTTCATCCTTCATCCTTCCATTCCTTCTAGTTGAAGCTAGAGTAAAAATGCCAGATAGAGTAAAGTAATAGAGTGTTACCACTACTACGTAGGCTAAGATGGCTACGGTGGCTACGGTGGCTAGCCTCACATCAGCTTACGACTGCTTTCAGCGCAGACGTCAATTGTTCCCGGTCGCTCCGTTCATGTTGCATCAAACAGTGGCTTGGCTTTAATTGTGTGTGCCGCCGTCCTGTGTACTCTCTATATACACACAATTAAATGCTCCGTAGACCTATTTACTGCAACACCATCAACATATATATACTATTTTATTAAATTCATCCTCTAAAATATCATTTTATTGTGCAAACTACCCCCAACTTCACCGTTTATTTCATAATAACTCTCTCCACTAACTGCCGCAAATACTACTCTACTAACATCCACTGTAACGGCGGCCAAGACGCCGTTGTGGATGTTGTGCGTGGGTGTGTCTGGTGGGCGTTTGGTGGGTATCAGTACCAGGGAAGGCTGTGTCGGCTGGGCGGCTTGTTGATAACCAACCAAACCTCAAACCTGAGACTTGGGTCTCCCCAAACCAAACTCAACCCTCTTTACTATTATGCTGCGCTGTTCCCTCGTTCCCTCTCTCTACTCTAACACATCCTTACTCTGTTAATATATTCTCCCATCGTTTTCTTACAGCATTTATTAATCCTTTGTCGCTCGTTAAACCAAAGGCCTTCGAACGCCTGAAACATAACAAGACCCCTAGAGCGCCAGGACCAACCACACCTTGCTGGAGATATAAAACGAACCCAACAAACGCTCGCTGCATGACCGGTATATAAGTGCTATTTAATCGCCCTGGGGTTGGGCTATTCGTCCGTTGCTTGCCGAAATCGGACGTGTGGTCTCAGCTGTATATAGCGTCATATTCTCTCCGTTATGAGGTTATTAAGATGCGTCGCAGCGGCCATCGTCAGCGCTGGATTTTCCCATATCGCCCAAGGTATGTTTACCCAGCCGTCATATTCGCCGGGCAGCTCCTGACAGAAATGATCCAGCACATTCCGTCAAACGAGCTCCTCTCTCATATCTTTCGATTGTCGATGAACCGGTAATACACACGCCGTCGCATCGTGTACATGCGCAATCCTCTTTCGACCTTTCCTTCCATCTCCATGGCCGGCAGCAGTATATCAAGCTGACGCTGGCGCCCAACGACGACGTAATAGCTGAGGGGGCAACGGTGAATTATATTGGGGCTGATGGCCAGGTGCGGGAGGTGGAACTGATAGAGCGGTCGGATCATTGGGTTTTCAAGGGCCATGCGTGGGTTCGCACTCATGAGGATACACAATGGACCCATGCGGGTTGGGCGAGAGTGGTGATACATCGGGACGGCGCGGATCCGCTTTTCGAGGGAGCGTTTAGGGTCGATGGGAACCATCATCATATTCACCCGAGGAATTCATACGTCGCGACGAAGCATGAGTTGGACCCATATGTGGAGGATGATAGGGAGGATATTATGGTTGTCTGGAGGGATTCCGATATCACGCCTGATGAACCCAACAGGGAAGAGCTCAAGAGGGATTTGAACTTGGGATCGTGCTTGTCAGATGATCTGACATTCAACTTGATGCCCGAACATCCAGTGTATAACCAGGTGCACTCCCAGTCTCCTGTCCTGAGGAGGGGTGAGTCCTACTGGGGATCCATCTCATCCGGGTCGATATTCGGCAGAGGAATCGACCCTTCCCAAAACCTGCCCGGAAACGGAGCGGGTGTCAACCTCCTGAACAGCATCGGAAACCCAGCTGGCTGTCCCACCTCCCGAAAGGTCGCCCTGGTTGGAATCGCCACGGATTGTTCATACACCAAATTCTTCAACTCCACGTCGTCAGTACGCTCCAACATCATCACGCAGATGAACTCGGCGTCAGTGCTGTATGAGGAGAGCTTTAATATATCTCTCGGCATCCATAACCTCACCGTTACCGATGGTACATGTCCAGGAGTCTCGCAGGTCAACACACCCTGGAACCGAGACTGCAACTCCGGTCTCCAGATCCAAGACCGCCTCAACCTCTTCTCAGCCTGGCGAGGGCAAAGTCAAGACACCAACGCCTACTGGAGTAAGTCTACCCCCCATCTTACCTTCTAACCCCCTTCTAACCCCATTCTAACCCCCACTAGCCCTCCTAACAACCTGCGGCACCGGCTCGGCAGTCGGTCTCTCCTGGCTCGGCCAAGTCTGCATCAACACCGCCCAAGCCTCCACCCAAGGCGGCTCCAACGACACCGTGTCCGGCGCCAACGTCGTCGTCAAGACAGACACGGAATGGCTCGTCATCGCTCACGAAGTAGGCCACACCTTCGGCGCCGTCCACGACTGTGACTCCACCACCTGCGCGGACGGCAAGACCGTCGCAGCACAGCAGTGCTGTCCCCTCTCCAAAGACACCTGTCCAGCGGGTGGCAAATACGTCATGAACCCCTCCACCGGCGTGGGAATCACGAATTTCTCACCCTGCAGCATCGGCAACATCTGTAGCGCCATCGGCGGCCAATCCGTCAAGACAAACTGTCTAACCAGCAACCGCAACGTCCCCACCATCACCGGCTCCCAGTGCGGCAACGGCATCGTCGAGATGGGCGAAGACTGCGACTGTGGCGGCACGACAGGGTGCGGCAATAACCCCTGCTGTAACCCCACAACGTGTAAATTCAAAACCGAGAACAACGCCGTCTGCGACCCCTCGAACGAAGATTGCTGTCTCTCAACCTGCCAGTTCGCTGCTGCGAACACGGTCTGTCGCGCCTCGACGGGGGTTTGCGATCCCCAGGAAACGTGCTCGGGAACCGCTGCCACGTGTCCGCCGGATGTGCATGCGGATGAGGGGTCCAGCTGTGGTGCGTCAGGAGACGGATTGACGTGCGCGAGCGGACAGTGCACGAGCAGGGATAAACAGTGTAAAACCCTTATGGGACCGCAATACTACCAGTGCAGCAACGACGGATGCCAACTCTTCTGCGCCACCAACGCCTCGCAATACTACTGCGAAGGACTAACCCAGAATTTTCTCGACGGCACCAAGTGCGGGGGAGGGGGGAAATGTAATAACGGCGTGTGCAAAGGGTCCACCGTCGGCGGAAGGATCAAGGAGTGGGTGGACCAGCATAAACCCCTTGTTATCGGGCTCAGCGCCGGTATTGGCGGGTTACTGTTGTTGGCGATTCTGAGCTGTATTGTCAGCTCCTGTAAGCGCAGGAGTCGACAGAGGAAGTATGTCGCTAATGCGGTGCCGCCGCCGCCGAGAGGGGGGTGGGTGCCGCAGGGACAGGGGAGGGGGTATGCGGCTGTGCCGGCGCCGCCGGTGCAGCAGAGGGGGATGGGCGGGATGGGGATGGGAGGGATGGAGCAGCCGCCGCCGCAGTATGAGTATGGTGCGGGCGGGCAGCAGTATGATGGCCAGTGGAATGTGCCGCAGAGGGCGTATGGGGGGGCGCCGGTTAGGTATGCGTAGTGTGTGGCTGCTTGGCTGGGGGTCTGTTTAGGGGTCTTGTTATTGTTGGACTTGTCTTGTCGTCTTGTTGCTTTTTGCGAAAATAGCATTGGGGGGGTGGAAGGTTGGGTTTGGGTCGGGATATATTTTTATGGGATATGCGATGGATGGATGG
>KV459512.1:12994-69589 GCA_001662645.1 Pseudogymnoascus sp. 03VT05 | reverse complement strand
AGCAGAATGCATTATCATTTCCACCCCTTTAACAAGGTAGCTAACAGCATCATTAATTGAGGTAGGAGAGCTGTTCTAATGTTATATAATGCAGTTCTTAATATGCTCTGTTTGAAAGTTAAGCTCCCTTATAGTTTGCAGAGTCTTTGAAGTCCAACTGTTACTCTTAACTATAGGAGGAGTTGGAGTTCTTAAGCGTAGATTTAAGTGAGAGAGGACACTCTATAGCTTGTACAGAACTAGTCCTATAGCTTAGAATCCACTTTTAATGTTCTGCTCTATAAATGTAGCTTTAAATGCTTCTTTAAATGCAAAGAGGAACTTAAGCTTTATAATATAATTTAGCCAGTTCTATACAAAGGTTTTAATCTGCTTTCCATACGAAAGCTTTAGTGGCGTAAAGCAGCTTACATTAAGAGGCTAAAGAATGTGCGACGAGTGTAGTAGCATACAGAGGGTAATTATCTTCTATTCTGTGCAGTAGTGTTGAAATTAAGCAGAGATGTGGCTCTTATGTCCGTTAAGAATAAGAAGGCGATAGGTTCTGACCGTACAAGCATTTGTATGTCAATTGAAGTGTTGAATCCACTTGTACCTAATTGAATTTGAAGTCCACCCATTCTCACTAAGCGTAATCACCTAATCGTCTAGTAATCCTAAGTCTTCGTACTAAGCTAAGAGGTGATTCTATGCCTTGAAAATGATGAATGGCAGGAGTGCCCATCTGTACGAATTAACACCTTGAATAATCAACACCCACTCTCTATTTCCAGGCTATATAGTCTTTGGACGACTCTTTACTTCTAAGCTTGTAACCACCTTAGCAGTAGCAATAACTCCCATTGCAAAACCTACTTCATTAAAGTTGTAGATATCCTGCTCTAAGATTCCGTATTTTGCAACTATATTTTGTACGAGAGAGAACCACCCTTCAATTAACTTAGGATCTTTGCATTTTGCTCTTTTATAATCATACTTCTAACTAAACTTTGCTTTAAGTTCCGTATGACGCTTAATGAAGGTAGTAGTCCAGTTTATCCTAACAGGGCTCGCGCCTCGTTCGGAGAGTAGAAGGTCTGCCATTTCTTGCACACCTTGCGGCTGGGGCGGAAATCCACGTGAATCTAGGTCGAGGATGTACTGAACGAGAGCTGACTCTTCGTACGGAGTCAACTTACGTGAGTTAGGGGTAGAGTCGCGTCATGGAGCTTTTCCATTTAACTGGTTATAGAGAGTTGTATATAGAACATCGTACGACATTATGCTTGCTTGAATACTTCGAAATTGGCCTTGTTTAATTACATTAATAGCTAATAGTATTTGACCCTCTTGATTAGAGGATTGGGCTTGTGTTGGTTATGGCATGTTTACATTTGTTAAGTTGACGCGTTTTGGTGTTGTTAGTGATTGCTTCGCCTGTGTGATCACTTCACCTGTGAAATACGTTATACATGTAGCTCTTTAGACTATAACAGTAGTAGCTAAGGAGTGCATTAGTATCCCATTTAGTTTAGTTTCTATATCTCTAGAATTCTATAGCATATATAAGGGCACTACTAGTCTACTTTAGTTAAAGTAGATAGTCTTTAGTAGTTTTAACCTTATTAATGTTACTAAACATATAGTAGATTTCCTTCTAAAATCCTTTCTAGTCTCTAAACATAGACTATGTTATGGCCATACTTCTACACATGTTCTTATGTAGGAAGTAGTCCTTAAGGAAGGGCTTAACCCATTATAGGGCTTCCCCCCTAAGGTAGGACATAGTCTATAAGGCATAACTGTCTATAGTAGGGAACTTATTATTACTAAAGTACTAGTATAGTTTAACCTATAGTAGGAATACTTTAAGGTCCTTATAGTTGCTAGAGTACATGTTAGGCAACTTAACGCATAAGGTTTCCCTAAGTTTGTTAATAGCTAGTATGTTAGGCATCTCTTCATTCTTAGGCTTAGACTTCTAAGACAAAGTTGGTGTAGTAAGGGCTTTCCCCTTTAAGCTAATAATAGACATGTTACTTTATATATAAGCTAGTACCTTATAGAAGTAGTGCTTAAAGTGTAACGCTAGCTTCTAAATAAATAGAAGTTATAGAGGTTTTGTTACATTAGTTTAACTTAATAAAGGAGGTAGGGGATTAGACATAAAGGCTTTTGTAAAACACATTACTAGTATATAACAAATACTATATTAAGTTAAGCACAAAGCTCCTATCTAAGGAATAACTATCTACATATATAGTAGTGTTATGCTAAAGGGATATTCTAGATATTTAGATATTCCTAAATATCCTAACTATCTAAATATCTATTATGTGCCTAAATGGATATTCTAGATATTTAGATATTCCTAAATATTCCAACTATCTAAATATCTATTATGTAGGGTTAGGGATGCTATTAGTTCCTAAGACCTATTATCCTAGGAGCTGTCTAGCTAATTACATATTAATCTAAGCTATAATAAAGATATAGTAAGAGCCTAGCTAGAACCTATAGAATAAGAGGATGCTACCCTACTTAAGTAGAAGTGTAGGTAGTACATCTTAGTTAGCTCTAGGCCTTAGGACTAGGCCTTAAAGGGAGGACCTAGTGTTATAGCTATAAGGATGCCTCCCTACTTAGGGTAGTTGTAGGTAGTGTAAGGATGCCTCCTTACTATAATATTTAAGGGACTAGGGTTAGGGGTGTTATAGACTAGTTGTAATGTCACGTGTTAGGCACAAAGGCAATTAGCTAAGTTAGACCTAATATAGATATTTAAGGGGTAGGAAGCTATAAGCTCCCCCTTTATCTTTTTTGTATCCTTTATAGTAGACCTATAGGATTATACTAACTTATATCTAATTTGTACTCCTATATACAACTACTTATAATATAGTGCCCTATGTCCTTATAATAGCTCTTAGAAGGCTATTAGCTATAAGAGCCTAATAGTAGAACCTTATAGGAGTTATGTAATAGAACTATAAGAACTATTAGAACTGTTATAGTTCCTATAGTTCCTTATAGAGGATATAGGACAAGGACTATAGGAACTATAGGAACTATAGGAATATATATAGCTCCTATAGTTCCTTATAGGATAGAACTATAAGAACTATTAGAACTATTATAGTTCCTATAGTTCCTTATAGAGGTAGGAACTATAGAGTCTATTAGAACTATTAGAGTTCCTAAGTCCTATATAGTTCCCTTTAGTATAATGCTACTATATAAGTAGATAGTTATTCCTTAAATAAGAGCTTTATGCTTAACTTAATATAGTATTTATTATATACTAGTAACGTATTTCACAAGCGAGCTAGTCACATAAGCGAGCTGGTCACTAAATATCTCACCTAAAATTAATAAATTTGCACGACAATAACTTAGCATCAACTTAATAATATACTCTAAAAATATACCCCTAGCCTTTTCTACTTAATTGAATTCCTACCTAATCATTTAGGAATAATTTATGTAGTAGTTCTTAAGATATTAAGTATAAGCGCTAAAATTTATACTAGGTCTTTATATCCTAATATCTGCTTGTCTAATTGCTCTAAAGCTAGAACAAAGGAATCTATGTGCATGGATAAAGCTATATACTAATTTTTAGAGTATTTTATCATGGTGTTGTTAAGTTATTGTTGTGTAAATTTCTTAATTTTAGGTGAGATATTTAGTAACCAGCTCGCTTGTGTGACAAGCTCGCTTGTGAAATACGTTAACATGTTTTATAAAGCCTTTATGTCTAATCCCCTACCTCCTCTAATAAGTTAAACTAACAAAACCTCTATAACTTCTATTTGTTTAGAAGCTAGCATTATAAGGAGGCATCCTTATAATTATACAACATTATACTTACTTAAATACTTTAAAATTAGCCTTGTTTAATTGCATTAATAGCTAATAGTATTTAACACTCTTAATTAGAGAATTAGGCTTATGTTAGTTATAGCATGTTTACATTTGTTAAGTTAACGCATTTTAGTGTTGTTAATAATTACTTCGCCTATGTGATTGCTATGCCTATAAAATACGTTATACCTTAAAAAATCATTTTTCTTTAATAAAATAATATATTCAATTCTTACATAGCTATATACTAACCCCCTGTAAAGAACCCTCTTAATAAAAGGGACAAAGACATTAATCTAGCATTCTTTGTCTTTATATAAATCCGCAGACAGTATGAGGGGTGGATCCCTTTATTTCACGTGACTTATATACACTAGCGCGTCGGCCCGCACACGTCAACAACTAAATCACGTGGCGAGACACCAAGTTTATCTAATCTGATCAACGTTGATCAGGACCCTGACAGTTATATCTTTCTGTAATAACGACCCCCCTTAAAAAGGCAGACTCCGCTGAAAACAAGCACGAACTCAAAGATGGAGCCCGAAACAGTGCCATCTGCCATCCAAAAGGCTATGGAGAGCACTCCTGCCGAACTCCCCGTCGAGTCGGTCCCAGAGGTTGCCGCGGAGATCGAGCAACGCAAGGACACCCCTACTGAACTGCCCGCCGAGCCAACCCCAGTAGTTGCAGCTGAAACTGAGCAATCCAAGACTGCTCCCACCGAGGTGCCTACCGAGACCTCTGTAGAGGCTGTTGCAGAGGAGAAACAGCCCGAGACTCCTCTTTCGAAGCTCTTTGGAGAGCTTCCTAAGATCATCGTCGATGCTGGGCACGGTGAGATGTGGGGCGTGAAGCTTGGAGACGCCACCAATGTTCCAACCACCATCATCCTCCAAAAGTTCCTCCGTGCAAACAATGATGATGTTGCCAAAGCCAAGACGCAGCTTATCGTGGCCTTGCAATGGCGCAAGAAGGTGGACCCGCTGAAGCTCCTTACAGAGGTCGAGCACAACAAGGAGAAGTTCGGAAACCTTGGCTATGTCACTGCCTACAACGCCACCGGCACCCAGAAGGAAATCATCACCTGGAACATCTACGGAGCAGTCAAGGACATCAAGGGGACCTTTGACAATGTTGACGAGTATGTATCACGCACTCCCCATGTGACATAGTGTTAACCACCTACAGGTTCATCAAATGGCGCACTGCTCTCATGGAGCTTTCAATCAAGGAGCTCGATCTTGCCTCCGCCACCGAGAAGATCCCCGACGGCGGCCCTGACCCCTACCGCATGATCCAAGTGCACGACTACCTCGACGTCAGTTTCCTTCGCATGGACCCCAGCGTCCGCGCAGCCTCAAAGGCCGCAATCCAGACCTTTGTCATGGCATACCCGGAGCTGGTCAAGGAGAAGTTCTTTGTCAACGTGCCTTTGGCCATGGGCTGGGTCTTTGCTGCTCTGAAGCTGTTCTTGAGCGCCGAGACAATCAAGAAGTTCCACCCTCTGAGCTATGGAGGAAGTTTGGCCGGAGAGATCCCCGAATGTGGAGCCCAGTTGCCAGAGGTTTATGGAGGAAAGGGGGTGCCTTTGACTGAAGGCGGACTAGTTGTCAAGTACGGCAACGTGGAGGAGCCCGAGCCCGAGTCAAAGTAAACAATCACAAGACGCTGAAGGGACACATGTAACACAACAAGGCAGACGCTCTCGCGGTAAAATCAACATTAATTTCGCTCTGTCTGATTGAGAACCGAATTATGATAATCTCACCTGTGACGTGCTTCCGTATGTCTTTTGTCTACCTTATACAAAGTTTATCCTCCCACTATGTAGTGATGCCACCCGAAACGCCGCTCCGCTTCCCCATGCACGCTATCATATTGTATACAAACGGAAAGCTCATAGGTACAAAGACTGTGCTGCGACAATGTCGCGCTTAATCTTCGTCAAAGCCTCCTCAAACTTGGCCGACAGGTCATCGGATCCCATAACCTTACCAGCTTGCGCCATCTGCCTCAGTAACTCTTCCAAGCGGCGGAAAAGTCGGATGAGAGATCCTTCGTAGACATCCGTCATTTTACTATTGATGTCAGCTTTGTTATTTCCTACTTTATTAGGGAACTCACCAGATCTCCGCAAAGGATTTCCCCTGTGTCCAGGCCAAAACAACGTCCATAAGCTGGTACTTGAAGCTTTGCACGTACTCCTCCTCGTTTACCTCCAGCTTTGACTCCTGGCTCACCTTGGCAATAATCCTCGCCTGTGCCTGGATTTCTCTAAACGGCTTGGCAAGTTCCTCCTTCAGCGGAGGGCATTGGCTCTTCTCCTCAAAGATGAAGCAGCTCAGCACGGCAGCACAGAGCTCAGGGCTCAACTCATTGAAGAATCGGTTGAACAGGAGCTCGGACAAGAGCAGCTCGTGTCCATCACCAGTAGAGATCTCGCATGCTACACGAGCCTTCAGTTCCACGACTTCCTGGTCGTTGATGAAACCGAGACGACGCAAAACACGCTTGCGGGATTTGAGTTCATCCAGCTGCATGATTGCATGCGCAGCGGTTATCGACTTCTTCTTCTCCTTGATCTTGTTGCCAAATTCGATCTTCTCGGCGTATTTGTCAAAGAGATCAGTGAGGCGAGGTGAGTTGTGCAGAGGGTTCGAGAGAAGGCGCGACTCTAGGACCTCAATCTTGCGGAGGAGCTTCTTAAACGACTCATCCTTGATGCCCATATTCTCGATTGGATCGAGAACTGCAATGCCGTCTGGGAAGCGGCGCTTGACCTCATCCAACGACTTGCGGACAGTGTTGCGCTGGTCTACCGCCTTGAGGTCCTTTGGCAGGAAGATGCGGACATGTCCAATAGACTCGATGCACGACAGGAGTATCGGGACGATCTCCATCTTTCCTGTTTCACCTTCGTCAGGTGGGTGGACTCCAGCAGGAATCTCTTGGTGCGTCTGTGTGCCGACAGAGGAAGATTCCGAAACTGGCAACAGAACGTCCGCAATATATGACTCTTGCGGAGCATACTCCTCCACAACCTGGCCCTTGGGTGCTCTTCTAGGTGTGAATTTAACAACAGCTCCCCATCCAAAGTCTTCACCCTTGTGCTTGATGTGGACTAAACGACCAGACTGCAGGAACGGCAGGGAGTAATTTGGGTGGTTGATAACAGCCTTCAAGTCCTTGGAATAGGTGTCCAGCTGTTGTCTCAGATCATAGTAATCCTTGATAGTCGTCTCGTCCGGAATCTCCATGCCATCCCTCTCAATCTGGAGCTGCTGAAGGTCTCTCTCCAGGCCACAAACGCCAGAGGTATTCTGGAACTGGAAGAAGCAGTGCTCCAACATAAACTCTGGTGAAATACCCTCGACTCTCATCAAGTTGAGAATCATGTTGTATCCCAAGTAGAACGCCGAGTTGAGCTTGTCCTGTTCTCCGCGGACGATTTCTTTTGCGACGGCGGGCTCCATCTTGTCGTCAATCATCATAATGACAATACCACGATCATCCAATCCTCTACGTCCAGCACGGCCAGACATTTGCACAAACTCTGAAGGCGTCAGGTATCTCTGGGAGACACCATCAAACTTCCGCACGCTCGTGAAAACAACCGTCTTGGCTGGCATGTTCAGTCCGATGGAGAAGGTCTCGGTCGCGAAGAGAACCTTGATCAAATTCTCCTGGAACAAGATCTCAATGGTCTCCTTCAAGATGGGCAGAAGCCCAGAGTGATGAACTCCGATACCGCGGCGAAGCAGAGGTAGGATATGCTGGATCTGCGGAAGCTGCTTGTCCTCATCGGACAACATCTCGATAGCGCTGTCAAACACTTTGCTGACCATTGCCTTCTCCGAATCGTCGTTGAAGGCCATCGAGCTCATCTGAAGTGCGTATGCCTCGCACTCTCTCTTGCTGAAACTAAAGACAATAACAGGGTTGTAATGCTTGACCATGATCATCCTCACAATCTTATAGATATCGGTAGTCTCCTTATTGCCACCCTTGTTGGTCTTCTTATCCTTTCCTCTTCCCTTCTGCTTCGCGTTGATGTCGGCCGGGTCTGAGCCCTTCTTGTCCTCTATCGTCGACATGGCCTTGTCAAAGTTGTCTTGTCTGAAGTTACCCTTCTCGTCAACAATCAAATGGATACCATCTGCGCCGGCGGGGAAGAAGTAGTGCTGAAGTGGGGTTGGGCGGAAATCGGTGTACACAATGTGGCACGGCTGGTTATGTGTTTTGGTGATCCATTCCGCAAACTGCATCGAGTTGGGGATGGTGGCGGACAGGAAGACGTAGCGGACCTTGTCTGGGAGAAGGATGATGGTCTCTTCCCAGACAACACCTCGCGCCTTGTCTCTCATATAATGGATTTCGTCGAAAACGACCCAGCCGACTTCGCGCATGATCTCCGAGCCACGATACAACATGGACCTCAGAATCTCGGTAGTCATGACCAGGCAGGTCGCAGTGGGGTTGATTGTGACATCTCCAGTCATCAGTCCAACATCTCCAAACTCAGCGGCAAACTCTCTGTATTTCTGATTGCTCAATGCCTTGATCGGACTCGTGTAGATGACTCTCTGGTTGTTCTGCAGACTCTGGGCGATGGCGTACTCAGCGGTGACCGTCTTTCCAGCACTCGTGTGCGCCGACACCAGCACAGACTCTCCACGCTGTATAGAGGCGACCGCGACCTTCTGGAAAGGATCCAGCTCGAAAGGCCACACCCGCGCGGGCTTCTCGGGTGGTACATGTTGGGAGATGGGGATGTAGTCGTAGTCCGGCGGCAGCGAGACTTGATGCTGGATGTTATGCTGTAAAACCAGAGCGCCGTCCTCCTTGCTGGCCTGGAGCCCTGCAGAGGCAGCAACTTCTCTCGATTGAGCAGTCTCGAAGGTGTCCGTCACAACTGGCGCGGCTTCCTCGTCCTTGCGCCTTCGCTTGGCATCCTTCTCCTCGACAACCTCCCCCGTCTCCTCTGATTCCTCTGCCTCAGCCTCTGGTGCAGACTCCTCTGCTACTTCCTCGCCATTCTGCTCTTCCTCCTCAACCTGCTTCACGGCGCCACTGGCATTCCGTTTCTTACTCCGGTCCTTCTTCTTCGATTTGTCTCTCTTGGGCGCTGTAGTCGCGGGCGCGCGCTGAGGCGCATCGTTGAAGACGTCAAAAAGGTCGTCCATGGTGACTGAGTTCACTGCATAGGCCAGTAATCTCAGGACCTTGAACAGATCCTATTAATCTGTTGTGGTTTGTCGCCCAAAAGTGGTTGATTCACTTTTATTTTTTTATCGCAATCGCAGGTTGCGGCTCCTGCTATGAATTTTTGGATTGGTCGGCTCAGCCAATCAGAATATTACGCGAGAATTCATGGGTCATTTCGCCGGAACGGAGCTAAAATACTTGAAGCTACAGTCAACTTCGGCTCATCCAACGACTTCATCACCAAAGAAACAAATTCGCCCCGCGCAACACAACCGCAAAGGTAGCCATGCACTCCAATCGAATCCGCGCCCCATTGATATCACGATCGCGGAATAAAGAATAGACAAGCTGACACGACGACCAGATGTTCGCCCGCACTGCTACCCGCGTCTCCCCGATGGCCCAGATGGCTGCCCGCCGTGGCTTCCACTCTACCCGCTCGCAGATGGCCTCGCCATACCATTACCCTGAGGGACCGAGGAACAACTTGCCGTTCAACCCGTTGACCAAGTTCTTCGCTCTGAGATACTGGGGTTTCATGGGTAGGCTTCCCTGATGGAACGGCCGAG
Organism: Pseudogymnoascus sp. 03VT05; assembly: GCA_001662645.1. Taxonomy (NCBI): domain Eukaryota; kingdom Fungi; phylum Ascomycota; class Leotiomycetes; order Thelebolales; family Thelebolaceae; genus Pseudogymnoascus; species Pseudogymnoascus sp. 03VT05. The sequence continues at coordinate 59,969 of KV459512.1, read as the reverse complement.
GTACCAGATTGCTAACTAGAGCCGCAGCTCTCGGATTCGGTGCGCCATTCGGAATTGCTGGTAGGGCTTTTTTGCCTCTTATGCGACGATTTACATGAAACTGACGATGATGTAGTCTGGCAAACAAACAAGAACCAGTAGACGCGCACTGGGTGATGGGAGGATCTATAGAAAGGGATGGGTTGGATGGATGAAGGCGGACTGTTTGGAACCACTGTGTACACAATAAGACGAAAATATCACTTCCATTGTCCATCTTGAAACGTGGGGCTGGCATTGGGAGTGCTTTGTGCTTCGGAGATATTGTGGTGCAACATGTGTTGTAGAGCGACAAACATTCGACCTAACAAACAGCGGATTGAATTGGATACATGCGTCAAAACAAGAGCCCGAAGAAGGCAGTGGCGGTAAGTTGATATATTTGATTGAAGCCTGAGCGATATTGTGCCGTTGTGGTCTTGTTATGTGGACGTGGACTATCTCCACGGAGAAGCCGAGGTGTTTCAACATTGAATTATACAAGTCATAGAAGAAGCCCGCGTTGACAAACAGTTCGCATATTGACTGGCGAGAACAGTCACGTAGGCAAGACAACACAATCAAACAAATCGTTATCCATTTTCATTTCGCCGACACGTCTATCATATACCCAATATTTCCCATTTTAGACCCCTCTAAACCTCTACTCCTTGTTAACCCCCGCATTATTAGCCTCCACCTTCTCCACCGCAGCCTGCCCACCCACCACCGTCGACTTAGCCGGCAGCGTCTGCTTCAGCGGTGGCAGGAGACTCCTGCTCGCCTGCCTCGCCTGCTGCGCCATCAGAGCATCAATTACAACCAAGCTGGCCATCGCCTCGACGATCGGCACTGCGCGCGGAACCACACATGGGTCGTGGCGTCCCTTCGCCTCGAGCACGCCGGCCTCGTCACCTGCGTAGGTGACGGTGTTCTGGGCCTGCCCAATGGTTGCTGCCGGCTTGAACGCGACACGGAAGTAGATTGGGGCACCGTTGGTGATGCCTCCCTGGATACCGCCCGAGTTGTTCGTCTTGGTGGTCAAGCGGGGCCTTGGGATACCTGCGCGCGAAGCACCAGTGTCGGTAGCTGTGTCAGCGGGGGCCTTGACGAATGGGTCGTTGTGGATGGAGCCGGGAACCTCGCAGCCGCCGAAGCCGGAGCCGATCTCAAAGCCCTTGGTGGCGGGGATGCTGAGCATGGCGTGGGCGAGCATAGCCTCCATCTTGTCGAAGCAGGGCTCACCGAGGCCGCTAGGGACGTTCCTGATGACGCAGGTGACGGCGCCACCGATGCTGTCCTGGCGGTCGCGGAACTCCTCAATGCACTTCTTCATCTTCTCGCCGGCGGCAGCATCGGGGCAGCGCACCGGGACGAAGGAGTCGACGGTCTCGCGGTCGATGGTGTCGAGAAGCTTGAGGAACGCGGGGTTCGTGGAGGGCGACGGGTGCTCTGGCGTCGGCGGGAACATGTGTACTGCGCCAACGGATGAGACGAAGGCCGTGATCTCAATGCCGTGTGCGAGACGGAGGTATTTGTCCGCAATTGCCCCGGCTGCCACTCTCCCAATAGTCTCGCGCGCGGAGCTACGCCCACCGCCCGAGCTGGCCTTGACGCCGTACTTCTCGAGGTATGTCCAATCGGCGTGCGATGGGCGCGGGAAGAGGTCCATGGTCGAGTTTCCGTAGTCCTTGGGGCGCTGGTCCTGGTTGCGGACGAGCATGCCGATTGGTGTACCCAGGGTGACGCCGAACTCGGTGCCGGAGTGGATTTCGATCTGGTCCTTCTCGTCGCGGGGCGTCGTCAGGGCGCTCTGGCCGGGTCGGCGACGGGTCATCTGGGGCTGGATATCGGCTTCGGTGAGCTCCATTCCTGGGGGGCAGCCATCGACGATGCATCCCACCGAGAGACAATGCGACTCGCCATATCTGTGTGCACTGTCAGTATCGGGGACGCCACGTCACATTTAGGGCGCCCAAACTCACGTCGTAACCTTAAAGTATTCTCCAAACGTAGACATCTTGAATATATCCTGCGATCTTGACTAAGGCAATACCAATCGCTGTAGTCTTCCCTTTGTCCAGAAATCTGCAAAACGGTGACTCGATTAGAAAATGTGCGGGACGCAATCGGTGGGGTGGACCCCTGTCATTGATGAACTCCGCTCCGCAGACCGCACCTGCGTACTCCGCCTCGTCACTCCGAAACCCTCAGCCTCGCCTCGAAAATTTCCCAACAACTACATGGCTCCATCGAGGGGCATCACCACGCTTTTGCGCGCCAATTGCTCAGCGACGACGGCATTGCGATACGGGCTTCAGCGTCGACATGGACTTACCCGCTCCTACACCTCCATCCCCGACCTCGCGACCGACCCGGCGCGGCAGACCCAGATCTACATCTCCCGCAGCACCGACCCCTACCTCAACCTCTCCCTGGAGCACTACCTCCTCCAGTCCACCCCGCCAACCTCCACCGTCCTCTTCCTCTATACCAACCGGCCCAGCCTAATCGTAGGCCGCAACCAGAACCCTTGGGTGGAAACAAACCTCTCGCTCCTTCGCAACCCCCCATCATCCGCCTCCACAGATGACATCTCCCTCGTCCGCCGCCGCTCCGGAGGCGGCGCCGTCTTCCACGACGAGGGCAACGTGAACTACTGCGTCATCACCCGAACCTCCGAGTTCGACCGCGACAAGCATGCCCACATGGTCGTGCGGGCCTTGCACTCCCTCGGCGCGACGCGGGCGGCCGTGAACGCCCGGCACGACATTGTGCTTGACGTGTCGCCCCCTCCCATCCCACGAGGCAAGAAATCAAACATCACGACTAGCGCTGCAGCTACGGGGCCTGCGACGCCAACGCATAGGAAGGTGTCTGGGTCGGCGTATAAGCTGACGCGCCTGCGGTCGCTGCATCATGGGACGTGTCTGCTCAGTTCGCCGAATATAGGGGGGATAGGGGCGTATCTTCGCTCGCCGGGGAAGTGTTATATGCTGGCGCGCGGGGTGGATAGCGTGAGTTCGCCGATTGCGAATGTGCGCGTTGGGAATGGTGAGTTTGAGGGGGCGGTGGTGGGGAAGTTTGAGGAGATGTATGGGGGGGTTGAGATTGTGGAGGTTGGGGAAGAGGAAATTGAGGACGTGGAGGAGATCAGGAAGGGTGTGAAGGAATTGAGGGTATGTTTATTAACGTCGTGACGGTATGGCTATGCTAACAATGATAGTCTGAGGACTGGATATACCTCCAGACGCCGCAGTTCACATTCTCCTCGCACCCGACGGAGGAGGACCCCCGCGAGCGCCCTCTGCGGCCATCCTACGTCCCGGCGGCGGCATCGGTGCTGTTTACGGCGCGTAACGGCGCGATCACCGAGGCAGAGATTCGCAATGGGGAGGGCGAACGTGCGGAGGGGTTGGTGGGGAGGAAGGTACATGAGATTCTGGATTGGCGTGGAGTACTGGGAGGGCGTGATGATGGGGTTGGGAGGTGGTTAAATGGGCTGTTTGGGGTGTAGATGACCGATGGGTGGAGATATATTTGGAGTTGATATATTGCTAGATAGAGGAGAATATTGTATAATGCATAGTTATACTATATTCAACAAAATACAAGAAAGCCGTTCGCAGCATATTGCATTAATAAAAGCAATAACGTATTTCACATGCGAGCTGGTCACACAAGCGAGCTGGTCACGAAAACACCAAAACGCGTCAAGTCTACTATAATAATCAATGGCAACACCAACTCAAGCTAAACCCTCTAATCAAGAGGGTAGGATACTTCTAGCTATTCAATCAATTAAACAAGGCCATATTAAAAGTATTCGAGCTGCTGCAATGTCGTACGACGTCCCATTTGAGTCACTACGAACGCGACTTAACAGTGTTACTTCCCGACGCGACTCTACTCCTAACTCACGTAAGTTGACTCTGTACGAAGAGTTAGCTCTCGTTTAGTATATCCTCGACCTAGATTCGCGTGGATTTCCACCCCGGCCGCAAGGTGTGCAAGAAATGGCAGACCTTCTACTCTCCGAACGAGGCGAGAGCCCTATTAGGATAAACTAGACTACCAACTTCATTAAGCGTCGTATGGAAATCAAAGCAAAGTTTAGTTAGAAGTACGATTACAAACGAGCAAAATGCAAAGATCCTAAGATAATTCAAGAGTAGTTCTCTCTCGTACGAAACATATTTGCAAAATACGGAATCTTAGAGTAGGATATCTACAACTTTAATGAAGCAGGTTTCGCAATGGGAGTTATTACTACTACAAAGGTAGTCATAAGCTTAGAAGCAAAGAGCTGTCTAAAGACTATACAGCTAGGGAATAGAGAGTGGGTGTTAATTATCTAAGGTGTTAATTCGTACAGATGGGCACTCCTGCCATTCATCATTTTTAAGGCGCAGAATCACCTCTCTACTTAGTACGAGGACTTAGGACTACTAGAGGATTAGGTAATTACATTAAGTAAGAATGGGTAGACGTTAAATTCAATTAGGTACAAGTGGATTCAACACTTCAATTAGCATACAAATGCTCGTACAATCAGAACCTATCACCTTCTTATTCTTAACGGACATAAGAGCTACCTCTCTGCTTAATTTCAACACTACTATATAGAATAGAAGATAATTACCCTCTATATGCCACTACACTTGTTACACATTCTTTAGCCTCTTAATGTGAGCTACTTTGCGCTACTAAAGCTTTCGTACGGAAAGCAGATTAAAACCTTCGTACAGAACCAGCTAAATCACATCATAAAGCTTATGTTCCTCTCTGCATTTAAAGAAGCATTTAAAGCTACATTTATAGAGTAGAACATTAAGAGCGGATTCTAAGCTACAGGACTAGTTCTGTACAAGCTGCAGAGTGTCCTCTCTTACTTAAATCTACGCTTAAGGACTCCAACTCCTCCTATAGTTAAGAGTAACAATTAGACTTTAAAGACTCCTTAAACTATAAGGGAGCTTAACTTTCAAACAGAGCACATTAAGAACCGCATCATACAACATTAGAACAGCTCTCCTACCTTAATTAATAATGCTATTAGCTGCCTTGTTAAAGGGGCGGAAATGATGATGCATTCTGCTGTTCTACTTAAGGTAGAAGTTAAGGCTCTACAGGCTGCAAATGAACAGAAAAAGAGGAGGGAAAGGAAGCGCAAGAGGCGTATAATGCAAGGGGGCAGTCTCTCCGTACGAGAGGGCGAGGATATCCTTTAGAGTGCTGAGGTTGATGCTCAAATCCGTACGGAGGTAGTAAGTGAGAGTAGTCGGCAGGTAGGCTCTAGGGGCCGACAGAAGCGCTGTGGAGTATGTGGTATTATAGGCCATAACTCCCGTACATGTACGAGGCACGAGGAATCAATTACAATTGATTAAGGGTCATTATGTAGGGTGGTGTAGTTGTAGTAGTTGGAATAGTCAGATTTTGGTGTTTTCGTGACCAGCTCGCTTGTGTGACCAGCTCGCATGTGAAATACGTTAACCAATGGAACGAATAAACCCAGACGGCTGAAGTGAGTTCCCTATTTTGCTATCCTCCTTCAGACCTTCTTCTGTGCCTTTGCAATTATCTCCAAATACTCGGGATCAATGACCGTCAGCCCTGCTACCCCCAACTTCTCCACCGTCTTCGTATCAACTACCAGTGTTGCAATGAAAGAAGCCGGTTCCGTTGCAGATGCGTTCTGGCTAAGCCTGTGATGGCATCCCGGATGTTCCTTAAAGCTATCTCCCGGTCCCAGAAGCGCCATCGGCTCCTCATTCATCCCGTTGAGCACATGGCCAGTTAGGATATGGGCGCAAACGAATGCACCAGCATGAGTGTGTGGTGGTGTGGCTCCGTTGGGAGGCTGCGAGATCAGGTAAGACACGATCGATTTTCCGGGAGCGTTCGGGATGAGATAGTTGTACAGGCATTGAACGTCGGCCTGAGGGCAACTGGGGACGAGTCAGTCCAGGGAAGATAAGGCAAGATGGAAGCAAGAAGAGGAAAAGGGTTGACGAACCTAGGATCGTACACTGGTTCTGTCGCTGGAAGTTCTGGCTTTGAAGGCGCCATGTTGAGGACGGGAAGAAGTCTGTACGTTGGATATTGATTTTTTGTGAGAGTCAGTCTCAGATCTCGTGTTCAAGTTGAGGTCAGTCCTAAGTACGCGTATTTATTATAATAAAATATCGACTCAATATCAGCAAATCCACGTCCATACGCTGCTTGCAGGGATCAAAACTTGCCACCCTCGAGATCGAGCAATCACATTCACGATACTAACAAGACTGTGCAACTGATGACGACTTGTGAGACTTGCGGATCTGCCAAGCTTGGCCACACGAGGATCTTGTGACTAGGAAAATAGATGTGGACGCTATAACATCAAGTCTGTGCTACTTGGGAACTTGTAAAAAGCGAGCCTACAAGCCATGGATATGCAAGACGTCTATCCCAGCACAACGGCGAATAGTTTCCAAGCAACTTATGCATAGTTGGCGGGATTATTGGGTAAATGGGGGTCAGGGTTGTCCCGCTCGGGGCGAGAAGGGCGATCTCGGAGATACAGTTGGCTGCCTTTGATGTTGCACGATGGATTCCTGTATCACTGTGCATGTACACAAATGTGACAAAAGTTCAGCTCTCAACTTGCACTGAATTACGCCACCAAATGCCTATTAGATATTAGATGTTTCACCGCCACTGATCTGCTGGTGCAATGCCGCATCGTATTGCCTATTAGATATTCTCGCCGAGACTGTACATGCACATAGATATTCTCAACTAACACTCAATTACGCCATTAGATGCATATTGCGACCAATCTGTTCGTGCAACGCTATATCGTGTTGTCTATCCGATTCTCGCCTGGACATCTCTTCGGCACACAGTTCCACAAGGTCTGTACCAGGGTAAGACGAACAACCCGTAGACCACAACAGGCTCCATGGATACGTAACTCGAATAATCTGATTAGATGTTTCAGACACAAGCCATCGAATCAGTGGCTATTTGTATACTGTCCTGTAGGTCTGATCTCAACTGCTATTGAGAGATAAACGGGGTTCTGGCAAAGACTTGTGATCTGACGTAGTCTTCTGCTTTTTTTGGGGCATCATGAAATATCTTCATTTATATTCGTCTCTGAATTCAGCTTGCGTAATTTAATCAAGTCCTTGAAAACAAATCGCCTCTTAACACTGCCCACCCATGCGCCAGTATTCCATCTTCGACAAGTCTATAACGTCCACTCCATCCTTGCCCCGCCACTCATCACCAAAGAACTTCTTGCGAGCATCTATCTTTGAAATCTTCCCATTTACCGTCAAAGAGATTTCCTCCCCCACTTTAAGCCAATAGATTACCGTCGGTTCCTTGAATAGCATCAGACCAGTCTTGTCGGTCAGGTCTTTTCGAAGGGCATCGAAGCTCGGCTGCTCCGAGGATAGCTTGATTTTCACAATAGCAGCAACGCGCTCCTTGTATTCCGTATCCGCCAGAGGTAGGACGATGGCGTCGGCAATATATGGGAGAGAGAGAAGCGCGCTTTCGACTTCGCCTGTATGGACGGTGAAGCCCCAGAAATGCAGTACTATAAGGGTCAGAAGTGTTTTAAATATGGGAGGGTGTTCGAACCATCTATGTTTGCCCGACCGTGGAGAACATAAGTATCCCCGACCTTTTCGGCACAATCTCCGCTCTTGAAGTAGCCCTCTGAATCAAAAGCCTTCTCGGTCAAGGTTGGATCATCCGAAATGTATCTGGTTCGTTAGCGCTCTGTTCCTACATTGATGTCATTATCCATACCGTGAGAACATGGAAGGCGCCTTGAGTCGCATCTCCCCGTCCACAAGCTTCACCTCAACTCCCGTCACGGGTGGTCCGATCGAGCTCTAGCACGCGGTTAATATCTCAGCGTAGACTGTGAGGACGTTGTCATTACCATATCTTTATAGTCGGGGTTTTCCCATCTCATGCTGCATATCAAAGTGACCTCTGTAGACCCATACAGGTTCAGCAATGGCTTTCCACGACGGAGTTCCGTCCATCTCTCCTGCGTATGTGGTGAAAGGAGTGATCCAGAGACACCCGCAACTTTAACATCTATCATTCCTTGAATATAAATCTCCGTCTCTGCGGGGGGTAGCACAGCGATATGGTCGTCAAAGTACTTTGCGAGCCTGTCATAACCAGTCGGCGCAACGTCAAATACGCTAACACCCCCTTGTTTAATGCGTTCCCAAAACCATTCAGGGTTGAAGACACCTCCACAAGTTTCTCTGAATATCATTAGTATTGAAGGTGTCAACTAAATAAACACGGCGGGAACTTACAGGCAAGCACCAGACATCAAACTTGGAATAATGCCGAAAATCCCTCCCATCCAATTACCAGGCTTTTGGTTGAGAAAAACATCTTTTTCTGTCATCTGCCACGTTCCAATTCGCTCTCGTGCGGACGCAAGAAGAGCTTGGTAGGAATGAACAACGCCTTTCTGATTCCCCGATGTGCCTGATGTGAAGAACAATGTACCGTTCTGAGTAGATAGGTTCTTGGTGCTAACGCTTATTTCGTATTCGAGAGACGTCGAGTTGTCGAGGCAAGATGTCTGTATTTCCACGAAAGGGAGTTTTGGGTTGACTCCGCTGTCGCTGCTGGCACACAAGACTTTGATAGCTTGCGCTTTCTCGGCGAGCGCGGGGGCATAGAGAAGGGCTAGAGGCTTTGCGAGCTTGAAGTAGCGTAGAACATCTTTGGGCTTGACAACGATGGCTATGTTCGAGTAAGCATAATGCATAGCACGAAAATAGACTACTTACATTGTGCTGACATGGCGGCGCCAAGGGAAAAGATGGTGAGCATCGACACTACATACTCCAATCCTGGGGGAGCTATCAAAAAGATAAATTTGTCCTGGCCGGCGGTCTCCCATCCATTCTGAAGCAGCTCATCCTTTAATTTATCTCGAAGCGAAGAAACTCTCTGCAACAATTGTCCAGCCGTGGCAGTTTTCCCGGTCGAATGATCCCTAAGTGCAATTCTATCGGGGTGTTGCCGCGCATGTTGAATTAGCTCCAGAAAGGGAGAGACTGGAGGAAAGAGAAGCTGCATTTTAACACGATGATTATATGTAGGAGGCAAAAAAGAAGCACTCTCAGGTTATCTCACAAATATACGAAGTAGAAACGTGAATGCAAGATTCCGTAGGGAAGAAAATGACTACGGCTACTTTATGTTTCGTTCCTGGCCCCCAGAAGTGAACCAGTGCTGGAAGTCCCCTTGTCTCAGCAGATAACACACCTCGAATGCCCCCTGATGGTGCAGAATTGTTCTTTCGGGGCGGAACTAAGACGGAATAAATTTAGCCGGCGGTGTAGGTTATCATCTGTTTTCTGTCGTTTCACTGCATCTTCGAGGACCTGGAACCTCTGTACCTACTCCGAACTATCCTTTCCATTCCCGTCCTCCCGATGTAAGACAGTAGCTGAGATGCTTGGAACGGTAGGTATTGACGTCTAGTGTTCCACTTTTTAGGAAATATTGCCATGGCAATAACCTAATGGGTATATTCGTTCCGAACCTTGTTCGGTGGGTGGGGCACTTATAAAACCACTAGCAGCGATCTGCACAAGGGTGGCTCTAATAAGCTGTACACTAGGACCCATGACCATACCCCTGTTTATGGATCCCGGGGACTAGCGGCTTGGGCTCCGGAGGAGGAACCCGGGCCATGTTAACACCTCTGTTATAAGGCAAACAGCAACCCAGTATTCTCAATCGGGAGTACCTGTATCTACGGTTCCATTGCTCTATTGCTTCTACGTTGAGTTTGAATATTGATCACGACTTGTTGGTAAAATGGCAAAAGTCCGACCTTCCCCGATTGAGTCCCTAGAGGCCTACAAGCACATTTCTCCAGACTCGGGGGAACCAACTGCGATCCACCCCAACTACAACCCCAAGATCAAGGCCCATGTTCCCCAGGACCTCCCTCACAAAGAGTTCACACCACCGAAAGATCGGGGATCCTACGCCGATCCAGAGAAGAAGGCACTGTTCGCTGTCGCTACACCCGCTGATGTGACTGAAAGCATTGGTATCTATCTCAAAAATGCAGAACCGACATAGACTGATCATCTCCAGGCACCGAGTTAAAGAATGTTCAATTAAGCCAATTGGATACGAAGCAATTGGACGAGCTTGCTGCACTTGTCAATGAACGCGGTGTTGTCTTCTTCCGAGACCAAGACTTGACAACTGAGAGGCAAGTTGAGATCTTTGAGCATTTTGGGGTTCTGGACACGCATCCCACTCAAAAAGTACTTGGCCGCCTCTCCTCACCCGGCAGAGAAAAAAAACTCACCCTTTCTGACACTTGCCAGGATACGAAGCATTTCATTGTTGGAGGAAACAATGCAGATTGGCGGACACTTTTGAAATACACTCCGTGGCCAATGTCGGACTTCCATTCTGATACGAGCTTTGAGATCAACCGTATGTAGTCCCTCTACCTACAGTCAACTTCCTCTCTAACGAAAACAGCTCCAAGCTATTCTCTTCTTCGCATGGAGGAGCATCCTGCTGTTGGTGGAGACACGGCCTGGGTGTCTGGGTATGGCCTTTACGACGAGCTTAGCCCTCACATGCAAAAGCTTCTGGAAGGTTTGCATGCTGTGCATACCTCGCGTTTGCAATACGATACCTTAATTGTGAGCTCTGACCTTCTGTTTCCGTCCCTCGGTACCAAGAATATCTTGAAAATCACGCAATAAGCAGCTGACCTTCTCCTCTAGGACTACTTCGGCGACGAACCCCGTCGCCCACCAATGGACACGCATCATCCTGCGATTCGCACGCATCCCGTCACAGGCCTGAAGTCTCTCAATGTCAATCTCGTTTACTGCACTGGCTTTGCCGAGTTGAAGAAGACGGAGTCAGATGCTCTCCTTCAATTTCTGACCCTGCTTATTCACAGTTCGGATGACCACTACGTCAGATGGAAGTGGCAGCCGGGAAGTATTGCTTTGTGGGATAACGTAAGGCTTCTAAACCTCAACAAATATTTGATCGATACTGACAGGCGTGTAGAGATCAAGTCTTCATCGGATCATACCAGGAAACTACCAGTCAGGTATAAGGAGGGGTATCAGAACTACTGTCTTTGGGGAGAAACGTGAGTCCCATAATTCCAGATCTGGAAACATCCACCTAACAGAAGCAGCTTTCTACGACCCAAAGAGTGAAGGGCGGATGCAGAAAGAAGAGCGGCTTATTGCCGAGAGTAAGAAATGATTTTGGTATCCTCAGCATGGCATGCCTACAATGGGTACCAAATCTCTAGTCGTAATCCATAGTTTTGATCTCTACCCAGATTGAAAGTCTTACATAGATCAAACAAGGATTGGCGTAACTTCTTTTACTGTCAAATGGCAATTCCGTGTAACTTCATGTTTCTTGTCGATACACCAAATGGCAACTCCTTGCAACTCCATGCTTCATATCGATACATGTACTTCATTATCTATCCAAGCTATTCTAACCGCGCACAAAACCTTCAAAAATATCGCCATTCCAAAATCCAATCTATTTAGCGCCGTACTGCCACTATTTCCACACATAAACATTATGCCTCCCAAACGAAATAGGAGGTACATCGTACTGCCGTAAATGTTACATCATCGAATAGTTTTCCCAGCATACAAATACGCAGTGCTCACTGCCATAATTTTACAGTCAGTATGAATACTTCTCTGTCGTAGAAATCATAGGCAGAATGGTGAGTGCCTGTGTTGACACAGCAAACACTAAGAAAATATCAGTCATCTATAGTCGCTAAAAGCATGCGCCATATCGGATAACATACCCGGTACGACCCAGAAACTTGCAAGATAACCCTGGCGTATGAGTGACTGGACAGCTTCAGGTAGCAGTGCCACGACAGAAGAATCATCCAAGATTCTCTGGATAATTTGATCCTAGTACGGGTCAGACTTTATTCTTTATGAAAAAAATGAGGCATGGGACCAACCTTTGTATAACCTGGGACTTCGGTCATTATTTTCTGTAAGGTGACATGGAACTGATGCTTCAAAAGACCCGAGCTAATGCTTATGCCCAGGGCGACACCAATTTGTTGGCTCATATAGTACATGCTAATAGCTGTGGCCATATATTGCTTTGAAGAGCACTGGTACAAGCCGATGAACTGTGCAGAGAGGGCTATGCCACCAAAGAGACCGAATGGGAAAGTAGTCATAATCCCCTCCCAGATGCCTAAATGAGTTTCACGCATCCGTTAGCTTCTATTTGAGATTGCTTTCAAAGCCAAATCCTTGTTCCGGCGGACAAAAGGAATGATGGGTGATATTGAGCTTGAACTTTGACATACCGATAGTGTGAGGCCATCGAATAAGGATCGCCACGGAATTGGCGATACAGAAGAACAGCGAAACGAGAGAAAGCTTTTTGTACGTTCCAAGCCTAAGGATAGGTATCAGTCATTTAGATCTCAAAGAGGACGAGGAACCAAGCTTACCTTTTGATTATTTGACCTGCGAGTAGAGCACCTATTGCGTTTCCAATACTGAAAGGAGCCGTTCGCCCTCCACCCTCTGCATCTGAAGCCCCTCGAGTATTTGCAAAGTAAGGTGCTATTTGAGAAACGAACTGCCAAATAGTTTGTTAGTAAAGTAACCAGGGAATGGAATAGCTTCACGTACCCCATAACCACTCGCAACAAGAAGTAACTAGTACACAGGTTAGTATACGCATTCTGTATCCATAGTTGTGACCCAAGAGAGAATTCAAATACCTGTCCAGCACAGAATGCGCCAATCTCTGTTTTCAAAAGCTTCAAAGGCATCAAGAGCTCCCTGTTACCGGGAAAGGTCTCGAAGACAAGGAAGGCTATTGTAGAGATTCCGCCAATAACAATCAAACTCTGAACAAGAGGATGCGACCAGGATAGCGAGCCCTGTAAATCAATGACTGCCAAAAGTGAGGATATTGCTATGGCAAGAGTGATCGCGCCTGGGAAATCGAAAGCCAGGACAGGTTCTTCTCGCTGAGGCTCCTGTTCCTGTTCTACTTTTGAGCACATAACTTCGAAACTTTTTGCCATAAGCAAGCAAGAGGCAGCTGCAATTGGGACCTGGCCGAGAAATAGCCTTTACAAACATTAGCACCAATTCCGAAAAAAGACGCGACTGGGTGCCTACCATCTCCATCCAATTGCTCCGGCGAGAAATCCTCCAAGAGGACCTCCTCCTGAGAGTCCAATTGTTGAGGCTATATTGACGTAACTTCGTAAAACTGCGACGTCTGAAGAGTCGGCAAGCTCTATTTAAGTACGTCAGTCAGAGTTCCACCAGGACTATTTTAGAAAAGAGCGTTACCAACTCACCTGTGATGATAATCGAGGCCAGAGAGACCATCCCCGATGCCCCGCAACCGGCAACAATCCTACCCAGAATCACCTGCCAATAAGTTTGACCTATTCCGCTATTTTCATGTAAGTACGCTTTGAAGGCAAACAGTCACATCTGAAGAATCCTGGGCCATCACTTACCAGAGTGTGCTACCAATACAAAATGTGCAGTACGCCACCAGTAGAGGGCGTAGGCTACCGTAGCTATCACTTAATCGTCCATACTATTGAGGCCTGTTAGTGAAATTGTCTTCAAGAGCAGAGTCTATCAGACTCTCCAACAACAGCTAGGAGTAGCTCACCAGTGGCAGTGTCACGCAATACCCCATCGTGAAACTCGTCATCATCCATGATGAGTTCTGAAGGCTATTAAATCGCGATGCTATCGTCTCATGAGTTGCCCACACAAGAGAGGTATCCGCATATGCCAAGAGGATTCCTGCAAAGTTCATCAGATAAAAATGTGCTAACAAGGTGGGCAAGAACGACAGCTTACCGATAAGTGCTCCAACCTGCCATAGCCTAAATATTTTGCTGCTTCTTTTTGGCTCGGCTTTTGCTTGCTTTGGCAGCAACTGGGTTGTTTCATCCGCAGATTCTTCACTAAACCCGCTCATGCTTGAGGCTCGAGAAAGGGTACAGGAACTTGAAGAGGACATCGGAAGCCAGCAGTCCTTCGGGATAGTATGCCAGCGCTTGATATGCGTGTGAAAGAAAACAGCCTGGGTTTAACTGTGGGGTATGTGGCTGCAAGATGAGGAGTACGAGGATAATGAGAATGCACATGAATCTCGAAAGGCGTCAAAGACGAGATAGCGAGAGGCAGTGGCGGATGTATAGGAGGCGAATCCCACAACCCAATCACGAATCTAAAGGAGCAGAATCGAACGGAACCCCGGAAAGAGAATTTTCTGTGCACGACCTACAGGAAAATAACCCCATTTGCTCTATTTACGCATAAACTCGTACAAATACTTTCGGCGCTGAATTTTAGCTCACCCTCTGTGTGGCTCACTCACCCCTTGGTCTCACTTCGGCTCGAAGGCCAAGGGCTGAAGTCTACCTGGCCCCGAGTCGTTCCTTGGGTTGCAAGACAATAGCTGAGTCTACTATACCTTACTCTTTACCTTGCTTCATATTGCGAGACAAGAGCTGAAGCTTACTGCACCTCATCCTATGTCTCGCCTCATACTGCAAGAACAAAAGCTGAGGTCTCTTGTGCATTACTGATTCGGGTGGCGTATACGGAGATCTATACTTTCTGCACGCCTTGACTGTTTTTGTAACAAAGGGCGGGGGTCTTTCCGGGATTTGTAAAAGCTTTGGCGGTAGGGTGGGTCTCATATTGTAAGACAACAGCTGAAGGCTAGCGCACGATCCTATATCTCGCTGCGTTTAGTAACTTGCCATCATTAACCTAATAATAAAAACATGTAAAATGATTTAAATTGATTTAAAATGGTACTTGGTGACTTAATTTTAATATTTATATTCTAGTCGGGGTGGGTGGTGCGGGGGAGCTAGTTCTGTATTTCAGCCGCTTCGTGACCCCCCACCGACCCACTACATGTTATAGCTTAGAACTGAGATATGATGCAAGAAAACGGTCTACTTAGCACAGACACTTCATTATCTTTGTAAACTCGACGTGATTTTACCAAATCTCACACATTCAGACACAACATAGCAGAAATACGCATTCCCCAATCAACATGGCAAGCCACCTTTCAGACCCTGCCAATGGAGCGGCGCTCGACGGCATTTCTATTGCCCAGATCTCGACCATCTCGCTCGCTCGACTCCACAAAAAAGATCCCGCTGAGATTGCTCTCCTCAACAGAGTGTGCTCTGAGGCCGGCTTTTTCTATTTGGACTTCCGTGGAGATGCAGAGAGCAAAGGTGTGCTTGCACATCTCTCGGACGTCAATACGGTCGTTGAGAAGTACTTTGGCCAGCCCGACGAGGCCAAAGCAGGGGACGCCAGGCTTGACATCAAAGCTTCCCAGGATCTCGGATATAAGAGGGGCCGTGGCGGTGAGTCGTTTGAGGTAAGAATGCCCGACTTCTATTCCGGTTGATCATAGCCATGGTGCCTCTGCTGACCTAATGGAAATTAGATATCACGAGACGAAATTACATCAGACGGCGCTCCTATCTCGAAAATGCCGCAGCTGTTCCAGCATGACTGGGCCAAGATCAGCAGCTTTATTGCTGGTTGTGACGAGGCTTGCTTGACGTTGCTCAAAAGTCTCTCGAAAGATTTCATGCTGCACCACCGTGTCGATCACCCTAGCGACACTGGACTGAAATTTGTCCTGCACCCGTCCCTGGCTCGGTTGTCAGACGTTGGCGAAAATCTACACACGGATAGCGGAACCCTGACCCTTCTGTTCTACAAGGATTGGAGTATCCATGCTTTTCTTCCCGACGCCGACAGATGGGCTTTCATCCCGCCACCGCCCGAAGGATGTACCCTGGTCAATGTGGCCGACACAATGCAGGCGCTCTCGGAGGGGAAGCTGCATTCGCCAAAGCACAGAGTAACACAACCGGTTGATGGCGTAAACAATCGGTACTTCCTCAGCTACTTCTTGAGGCCTGAAAACGAGTGGATCAATAAATGCAGCTCTACTAAGTAGGCATGGCCTGTAGATGGGCTAGCCAGCATTCAAAGGAATGCATGCCGTGACAGAAATGTGATCTCTCGAGACTTTAGCATTTAGAATTATATTACTGCTGCTGTGAAATTTGAATAGAGGCATCACACTATACTACAATTATACTTTCCTCTCCGTATCGAGCTTAAGGCAACATTATCTTGTGATAAGGGTGAAATACCGATAAGGATGATAATATATTATATGGTGTTGTTGTAAGGTGTAGAAAGCCACATATCGGAAGCTCCGCTGATCATCGAGACCCCTGTGACACTGAATACTGCGGATCAGCTTTTGAGTATTGGGAATTGCACTTCCTAGAGAGCTATACAATTTCATTCATCTTACTTTCGGCACTCAATCAACCCCGACTCATCATGAACTCTCTCTTACTCCAATGGTTTCCGACATTTGCTACTGTCGCTTCCGTGGTAGCTGTTATACTCTTAGCTCAATCTCGATCGAAAACCTGGCTCCGAAGGCATTGGAGCTGGAGGTTTGGCCGCAATGCTTTCCCCAATAAACCGACTGAAATAAAGATTGAGGGCAGCCATCGAAAATGGGAAGTCCGCGACAAAGATGCCGATGATGAGAAGCTGGACGAACTCAAAAAACTCAAGCAATTATACTACCAACTACACAATCTCGAAAAATTCCCCGAAGTCCTCCCTCAGGCTAAGAGACTCTTGGTTTCATTGCTAGAGGAGACAAGCACAGCGGGTCGGACACTACCTCTACACGATAGTATTCTGTCAGTCCAATCTTTCTCTCGGCATGCTCTGGAAGAGTTTCAACACAGGCGGGATCGTGGAATTGGAAAGGAATGGGAAGAGTATAACATTCGACGAAAAGAAGGGTCTTCACGGGAGTTGGTCGGCGACAGGGAAGAAGCGATATGGTGGTTGAAGCAGCTTTCTCCCGTCAAGTATGTTGATGGCGCTTGGCTGGGTCACATTGGCAAGGTGACCACACCTTTTGCCCTCTTGAAGACGATGAAGGGGGCATGGCAGATCTTGTCCGAAGAATTGGGTGATGGTGATTTGCGAAAGAACCACGTCCACTTGTACCACAAGCTGCTCGAAACTACCGCTCCGGACTTGCCTACTGCGGAATCTATCGACTTTGGTCACCCACGGCATCAGCTCAACGAGCTTTCGGTATGGAAATCCGCAGTCGCCCAACTGCTGATTTCTCTCTTCCCGCATGAGTTTCTACCAGAGATCCTCGGGTTCAACCTTCATTTTGAAGCTATTTCAATGGACACGCTAAAGGCCACCCGGGAATTGAAGGAAGTTGGAATAGACCCTTATTACTTCCTCCTCCACATATCGATCGACAATACCCATTCCGGCCACAGTGCGATTGCGATAGAGGTGGTTTGTGAATACATGAGACACGTACTCGAAAGTGATGGACAAGAGGCTGCACAAAAGGCATGGGGAAAGCTTCAGGCAGGCTATCTCCTCTCGTCATGCTTGCCAGGAGCAGTCATTTGTCCATCCCAAAAAAAATCGAAAAATGGCTCTGATATTCTTCTAGGCCCAACTGAAGTCAAGGTAATCGACATATTCAGGGCCAAGGCACAGGTTGCCCATGGGTTTCATTGCAGTAGCCGGGTCAAAATCGGGTCCCGAAGCGTCGCCGACTGGCTTGACCCAGTCTCACTAGAGTCCAAAGAATGGCAGAAGGGGTTGCTCAATGCGCTCAGTTCCAGCAAATACTGGATTTGCAAGGGAGATAGTCGCAAGAGCCGCTTCATCCAAGAATTGCAATGGAATGGAAGAATGTTTGGCTCTTTCACCCAGGATGAATACGATGTCTTGACTGAATGGATCGATACCCTTCCCAACAACTCTTCGATCCTGCGGGCTCTCGATGCCACGATACAGAATGACGATAATGGCGACATCAAGGACATTATTTCAGGATACCCTGTGTTTCAGCAATCGTTCAGTGGTTGGAGTCCGGGGATATCCAAATCTTTCCAGCCAGCCACAACCTTGTTCAAGTTCCAAGCACTCCCATCTCTGGACATTGGAGGCCGTCCGGTTATCGAGAAGTTACTACCACTGTGGATCTCTCACCCTTGCCTTCTTCAAATATTTGTGTCGGTTCCAATTAGGACCAAGAATAGGTTTGTCTGCTCAATCATCAAGATTCTGCGTGCACAGGGAGGCTTCGACATCGAGAGAGAATGTCCTGCTGGGATGGATGAAGTCCAACGTACCAATAGCCTAGGCCTTGCCGGAATTGGTATAAATATGATAGTGCAACAGGGTCTCTCCCCTACCGCTCTACCGTCACTCAAGGAAATTCTCAGAATATTTCCTTCGGAATTTGCGGTTCATATGTTACACTTTTCGATGCGTCCAATGGGTCACAAGGGTATGCTTATTGGGATGGCAACTGCTTTTGCAAAGATGCATTCGGTACTATCAGAGTCTCAATCCGGTCTGCTGTCTGTCCAGGATCAGGACATTTTGCAGAGGATAGCTCGCCGAGAACTAGAGGGGCTGGAGCATTGCTGGGAAGAACTAGAACAAGATGGAAAAGCATATGCCGAGTGCTGTGAGGGTTATGTCAAGGCAGCAAATGAAATCAGGAGGTGTTTTGAATTGTGAATATCATACTAGAGGGTAGAAGCCCGCGATTAAATGGTTTTCGGCTCATCTCATAGTTTGTTTTGATGGTATTTGCAATTTAGAGACTAGAAATAAAAAACCCACCCGAATCTTTCCTAAATTTCTTCTACCTAGTTCAAAATTTGTGGAAGCTCACAGTAAAACCCATATTGCATCTGATTACTGAAGTCAACCACAAATGTGTTTGTGCACTCTAGACCAAAATCAGCTTCAAGGTCGAAAGTTCAGCAGTCGTCTTGTTTCGTGTCCCCACTTCTCCAGTGGAGATCAACGTCGATCCCGCTGAGGAAGACTGGCCTTTCGTTGTCCCACGCTGACAAGGACCTGGTACATCCCTCACAGCCCCGTGACACCTGAGAACAAAGTGCATAGTCTAGTGGAACCTTGCATATCGGATGGATGGATGACCCCGAGTAGGGAAATTGATCGGGTTTTGGCTTGCTTGTACTACTCCAGCTCTTGGTTTTTAGAATGTGAGTCGGATAGCCTCAAACATCCAATTTTCAATCACAACGCCACCTTTACTTTAACCACTTATATCTTCAAGTGTGTCCAAAGGTGTGAGATTCGGGTTTCGCAGCAAATCTGCTCCGAATATGACTTAGTGCAGTAATAGACGTACCCTGAGAGTAATATTTGCATGGATACTACGAGCTTGATAAAGCGATGTCTTGAGTTCAAAGTATAAAGTCATGGTGTATACCCGCTCTCATAACTCCCGCTATTGTACATACCAACCAGCAAAATGAAGGTTTCTTGTCTTATTCTCTTCCTTGAGATCTCAAGTTGCTACGGGCTTCTTGTTGGTCAACCGATCAAAACCTCCAGCGGCCCTGTTAGCGGCCATGCAGCGACTGTCAATTCAGATGTCTCCGTATATCTCGGCATTCCCTATGCACTACCACCAGTTGGAAGTCTAAGATTTATGCCACCGCAGAAATACCATGGTGATAAACCCATTAATGGAAGCAGTATAGTAGGTTTTTTCCTTATATCCTGGCAAATTTGAGAGTATATTCACATTGCAACCTTAGGGATACGCTTGTCCAGCCAACACACCGTTCGCCGCTCGTGGAAATGACCTCAACAATTACGATATTTCCCTTGCAAATCTGACTGCCCAAGGAATTGCTACTCTTTCGGACTTATTCCAAGTTTCGGCAACTTTTAGTGAAGACTGCCTAACTCTGAATGTCTGGGTTCCTGCTGGTGGGGAAGCAGACAAGGCTGTGATGATCTATGTCTATGGGGGCAGTTATACTGAAGGGAGTACTCAGATTGGCTATTATGACGGGCAGCATCTTGCAGCTGAGCAAGACGTTATTGTCGTCACTCTCAAGTAAGCAACCCGTCTTCAAATGAGCTGGGAGACAAATTCTAAAACTCTCGTTTTAGCTACCGGGTTGACATCCTGGGATTCCATGGCGACCCGGAGTCTGACAATCATAACCCCGGATTCCTTGACCAGCGGATGGCTGTGGAATGGGTAAGAGACAACATCTGCGCTTTTGGTGGCGATACCTCGAGGTTGACGTTATTCGGTCAATCCGCTGGTTCTGCCTCAGTGGACCACTATGCCTATTCATATGCGTCTGACCCCATCGTTTCTGGCCTCATTATGGAGTCTGGTGCGGCTGGTTTTGGAAAAGCCTTGCCATCGAACAATGCCCAAGCATGGTACGCCGTATCTGATACTCTTGGATGCGGCACAAACGTTACTTCTACCCATCAAGATATACTGTCGTGTCTCCAAACGAAGGATTTCAAAGATTTGTTTGCTGCGATTGGATCCAACAGCTTCGGGCCCAGCGTGGACGGCATCACTGGATTTGCAGACTATCCCGCTCTTTCAAAAGCAGGCAAATTTGCCCAGCTCCCTGTTTTGACTGGAAATAACGATTTTGAGACCGGCGCATATATTCCCTTATTTGCTCTCAATGGCGTCACTCAAGACCATCAATTCTGGGTTGATTACGCTAATAGGGAGTTTGCGTGCCCGGCAGGCGCACGGGCAAATGTCAGCGCCTCACATGGCCTTCCTATATGGCGTTACCGGTGGTTCGGCAACTTCCCAAACACTCGCCTGTTCACCAACCCTGATAGCGGCGCCTGGCATTGCTCGGAGATTGCCTTCATTTGGAACACGCTTCCCATGGGACCAGGAATTCCTCCAGATACCGCGACGGAGGTTTCAATTAGGGGATATATCCAGGGGGCGTGGGCAGCTTTTGCAAAATCTCCTCTGACTGGGTTGACAAAGTACAGAGGTGGATGGCCTAAATATTCACCCTTTGAGCCATCATTGATTAGATTGGCTTACAATAATGTCACGGGTACGAATGTCGCGTCGTCCGGGATTTATGACGAGGCCTGTCTCACGACCTATCCCATAGGCGATAAAGATTATTGATAGTAATATAACTTGTTTTGCCAGTGTTCATCTCGTTATCTTTCTCGCTTTACTATTCGTTGTGGAATTGGATTTGGTATGGCTTGACATAGCGAAACTCGTCCTCGGGCCCTAGATAATAGCCCAAAGGCGCCGGCCTTCCCGTTCCATTGATCATTTCTCTCGACCAGCGGAATGGGGTTGTCAAAAGTTTAAAGAATGAAGAATGCACGTGCCAGTACCCGAGCGCTATGGGTGTCCCAACGGCGGGATTACCAGACTTGTCATACGATGTCACGGTTGTTGTTCGGATTATAAATTTCCCCCAACTGCGTAGTACTTATCAGCTACTTTCCAGTAAATGCTACCACGCCTCAGAACTAAACATGGAGGCAATTGACATCAGGATATGGTTATTGTTAATACCAGAGAAAACGCAAGCAATCAGCAGCATAATTTGTCATTCGTAGGTGGAAATGCTAAAGCTAAGCATTATTACATCACACGAATTTATCTGCCTTCACTTCCAGCACCCCCCCCCCAACATTTCCTCCCAACATCATCCTGACTACTAGCTCCATCCGAAAGCTTAAGGCTGTTCATTGCCAACTGTACCATCCTCCCAGTCACTGAGGGGGAAGTATTCAACGACCTCCGGAGGGTGCGTCTCATTCCCAACAACGCTCCCTCCAAAGTCAAGATACCCTTCCACACCTGGCCTATCAATCAATGAGAGCACTTCAGTCTGGTTACCCATGACCCAAGCCTGTAATAAACGTATTAGTAACTTCTCTAGAGATGACCAATTATCCGCAAAAAGATAAAAACTCACAGTGTTCATGCCCCAAACCATATGAGGTAGAAGATGACAGTGAATCATCCAAACACCTGGATGATCAATCCTGAGTCTCCAGGCCCTCCATGCCGAGAGCGTGCCATTTGGTGATTTTCCGCCGTACATAAATAGGTTTGTGGTACTATCCAAAGATTAGTGTTCATGTTCCTGGTAAGGCTCTCACCCAGTGCCCCAGAAGTAATTCTGGAAGCTAGAGGAATTTTGGGGCAGGGACGGGGATACATACTCTCTCCTAATGGGGTGTCCTATAGAACTGCGCCATCTTGCTTCATTCTCCTCGCGATTGTATACACCCTCTCCGGAACCCAAATCCCAATAATGGGCTCCGTGAGCGTGCCATGGGTGCGTCTCCGTCCCACCACCCGCCGAACCGGTGCCTTGGACCACAATCTCAATCACCTCTCCTATGTCTGCTGGGAAAGCATACGTGACCGGGTCCAGACCATCATGCTGGAGAGCGCGCTCCATAGACGGCCAGTTGGAACCGCCATCTTTGTAGAGGCTGACAAGATAAGGCTCGTGCACAAGACCTTCATTCCAGGTTTGGCCATTTATCGTGTAGAGCAGGCCACCACCTGGAATATCGAGATGAGATGTGATGTTGACTCTTCGAGTTACTTCTGCTGCGGTTGGGAAATCAAGTGCATTGTGTGATGCGGCAGGGTGTGCCGAATTGTTGTAGGGGCGAAGGGAGTACTCTAGCCAGTAAGAGTCCGTGGGTGGTAATGTGATGGGATCAGAAGCTGGAGGATAAACTGGATCTGAGTCATCGGTGTGAGGAGGGCCATAGTTAAGAACCGCGAACGAGCGGGTAAGGGGTCCAAATTCGCGACTCTCCAGTTGAATGTAGTAGTATTGCTTCTCTGGCTTTTTAAGAGTGTCGATGAGGAAACTAAACCGTTGGCCTGGACTGACTTGCATAAAATGGGTTGCAAACTTATCGGTATAAGCTCTATTCATTGTTAATTCCATTGGCAAATAGGATAGATTGAGGAGACATACCCTTCAGCTTCAATCACTTGGAGAGTCTCATGGCCCTCGATGGCCATAATGTCAAATGATAAGCCAGTCCCACCAATAAGTCTCACTCTGTAAGTTTTGCCAGGTTCAACGTCGATGACGGACAACTCATCGTCGCATCGCGAGCCATTCGATGAGACAATACCACCGCCTTTGCCGTTGATAAGTACCATTTCCTGGGCTCTCTCATAATTCATAGGAACGGCAAGTAATGCGTGCTCTATAAATTCATCTGTATCCGGGAAGACATCTTGTACTAAAACGATAAGATCGTCATCGTAGTGGTACGGGGGTTCATCTTTATCCTCAATCTGTGATATATCAGTACAAGAAAGCACCAACTTAAGCGAATAGAAAAATGTTACTTACAATTAACGGACCCGTAGCAGAGATAGCCTGGAGACCGACGTGCGAATGGTAAAAATATGTTCCCGCAAACCCAATTGGCACGTAAAGCTCATAATCGAAGAAATGGAAGGGAGGAATTGGCCATTGGGAGGCCTGAGGAGTTCCATCAGAGAATGGGGCTGTTGCCATTGTGAGGCCATGCCAATGCTGTCGGATAGTTAGTTGAAAGTTGCTACTGTAGCCTCCATATCTAGAGTAGACAGAAGGAATCTGCGCGGGATCTTACCATCGTAAGGTTCTGATGAGCAATATCATTGTAAACTCTAATCCAAACTGTCTGGCCTTCCGTGAATCTGAGGGCAGGCCCTGGACTTGTGCCATTGACAACCAAGATGTCCTTCTCTGGCACGCAAGACTGTTTTCTCGTCTCTTCGGTGACTCTGAGAATAGCATCTGGGATAAAATGTTCGTCATGAGTTATTGCAGAGGCTACTCCGATCAACCCTGCCGCGAGGGCAGGTATGAATGGGAGGAAGAAACGCATCTTCAAACTTCCAATAAATTGGTTGTGGTTTGAGAGAATTTGAGAAGGTTTGAGCAGATGAAGAACGCAGTGCAACAAATCAAGGCTTATATACCTTTGCCTTGCGTTTGGCTACAAGACACAACCTATCCGACTCCCGATGCCAGGACCAAAAAAACATGCACGCGGACACCTTGGGCTGGGGGGTAAGAAACAGTGTACCTCATAGAATCCGTTCCTAGACAGGAGCAGAGTTGCGAGTGAAGCAGATCCCGATAATTGCATGCTACGCTTGTAAAAATCCTATTCGTTACGATCCATGAGGCGATCTACCCATACCGCCTAAACGTCCGCGTAAGGGAACTCGCGGAGAACCGTGCGGTCGTCTGAGATTCAAATCAAAGGTTCTCATTGGCTACGTATCAGTCTACGGGCACGAGATCCCCGCGAAGACTTTTGGACCCTAGCGTATGGCTTAAGACTCAACACGGGTGTTGCTGAGATCTGAGATCACTGCCGCATCCGTTACCCTCAGTTCCACCTCAGCTAACATTTGCGCAACTCCATTACCTAGAAGAACAAATCCGTTCTCATCACCTGCAGATCGGGGTTACACTTCAGCTTTGTCTAGGTGCGCCATTAAGTGTTCATATTCATGCATCTTGATTCAGCATTTGTTGATAGTTTTGGCTCAACTCATGAGACATTCCCGGGGCCTTTTTTCGTGGGGTCACACGCCAGCTATAGCTATCTAGCGATAATACCCTAAATTGTTGTGTGACTGAAACGTAGCATAACGTTTGCAGCGGAGATATTCA
The DNA here is from genome assembly GCA_001662645.1 of Pseudogymnoascus sp. 03VT05. Lineage (NCBI taxonomy): Eukaryota > Fungi > Ascomycota > Leotiomycetes > Thelebolales > Thelebolaceae > Pseudogymnoascus > Pseudogymnoascus sp. 03VT05. Next base: position 35,272 of record KV459512.1, on the reverse strand, counting down.
AATTATGCTAGGTGAAGTGAAGCCTCAAGCTTTTGCCTTTTTGAGACACAAGTCCAAAGAGGTTAGTTACTTCACAGTCGTAGCTCGGAACGGTTTACGGTTTACCCTAAGCAACCCCTGAAGGATCGTCGTTCCCATTTAGTGCTACGCTAGAGTACAGTAACACTAAACTTCCTTTTTTGGATAATTTCCTTCCTATCCAAGAAATCCACGCTAAGTCGTACTCGTAGCTACTTTCGCAACTAAATTGTCCTAGTTTCCTATTTTGATGTGGTCCAGGGATACCCTAGTGAGGGTCCCGTTGGTTCCCGCATAGTACCCGCGGTGGGGCTTCCGCCTAACTTTATGTGTCCGCTCGGGATGCTAACCCGATTAACGGATGGGGACCATTTTTGGTGTTTTCCGCTACCTTGACACACCGCAATCCCAAAGCACCCAAAGCAGGTGAGAGGGGGGGTAGGTGCAAGATTTTGAGGAAGCACCCACTGTCTGTATCAATGGCCATTCCAGCAAAAACTTGAACTGCTTCAACCGTCGATTGTTCTCACCTTGTCTCAACGTTCGACCGTCAATCGCCATTATGGCTTTCCAGCTCTGGGGGGTTTGCATTGCAGCATTTGGCTTGGGCTGGCTGGGTTTATTTATTTACAGAGCAGCATTGGCGCCCTTGTCGAAACTTCCTGGGCCATGGTACTCCCGATTCTCTGATGTGATTCTCATGTACAAAGAATTCACAGCTCATCGTCGAGTGTATATTCACGAGTTGCACAAGAAGTTTGGGCCTGTTGTTCGATTGGGTCCCAACGAGGTATCCTTTACCTCAGTTGAAGCTCTAAAAGAGATATACCAGAGTGGCGGAAGCGGATATGACAAGACCGAGTTTTACAATTTGTTTATACAGTATGGAATAAAGTAAGTCGTTATAACTTGTCGAGTTAAGGATCTGGTTAACCTAAAGAAAAAGGACAACGTTCTCAACACTGCAGAAACGAGAGGTAGGCTGCCCTCCAACCTTCATACAATCCCGCCATTGACGAAATCATAGCATGATCAAATGAAGCGCTACATTGCGGGATCATATGCGAATACAAACATTATGCATTCTGAGGTTGTGGATGGTATCCAAGAACGAGTAAGGGCATTTTTGAGACGATGCGAAGAAGCAGACAAGTCAGCTATAGATTTCTACGTAAGCATCGCCAATTACATTTTCAGTGACAGCAAGATTGACTGGTATAGGTTTATCTGCACTGTTTTGCCATGGATTGTGCCTCGTTTCATTTGGTCCATCCCCATGGAACTAAATCAATTGAGGGTAGAGATCTCCATTTGATGGAAGAGTACTCATTTGGCGACACATTAAAAAGTTCGTACCCCCAATCCCCCACGAGAAACAGTTCTAACAACATGGCAGAAAAGTTACTTCGATATCGTTTGCCAAGTATAACACGGTGGTTGGAGAATACCTTCCAACAGGAATTGGAATCAAAAATCGGCCAGTACGTAATAACGGCGTGCGAACAGACTGATTCCGGAGACCACAGTCTGGCGTACAAACTTAAGAATAGTAAGGCGAAATTCCAGCAAATCCAAGTTGCTGCAGAGTGCATGAACCATCTTGCAGCGGGTATTGATACAACCGGTGACGCTTTGTGCTTCTTGATGCATCAATTATCTCTGCCCGGGAGTCACCACATCCAAGACAAACTTATTGCTGAACTTTCATCCAACAAAGATAAAGCATTTGATGACTTGCCTTACTTGGAAGCAGTCATCAAAGAGGGTCTGAGGTGTTTTCCTCCCATTCCAATGTCACAGCCGCGCTGCGTCCCCTCTGCTGGCCGCGTTATTGATGAGTATTTCATTCCCGCGGGGACTATCGTCAGCTGCCAGGCTTGGAGTGTTCATCAGTTGAACCCACACATTTTTGGACAGGGTGATCAATTTCTCCCAGAAAGATGGCTTGATTCAAAAGCCTCCATTGAGATGAACAGACTATTCTTCTCATTTGGAGCTGGTGGGAGATCATGCACGGGCAGACAGTCAGTTTAAGACTTCCACAGACGGAACACTCACTAACAGAATACTAGTCTTGCAACAGTTGAAATGAAATTCCTTCTCCGTGAAGTATATTCTCGATACAAGACTAGAATCGCCCCGGAAATGAAAGGGAGCATGGAATTGTATGACCAGGCAATTTCTACTCGGCCTTTAGATCAGACTTGCTTGTTGGTCCTTGAACCTATACCCAGTTTGGAGCTCTGAGTTCTGTACTATGGGTTTGAGGGGCAGTTGGCATAGCAGGTTGTTGGTTTGTAATCATGAACGCGCGAAATAGACTGCGTCTGTTACATAGAATCAATAGATTAGTCAAAAGAGGCGACGCCTATATTGATGATTCACTGAATGGCTTTATTTCCCGAGACTACAAATGGTTGCCATGTTTTTGGTTTTATATGATTTGCAATTGCCTCTCTTTCAGTTCTGACGCAAAGACTTGATCCCGAGACAATTCATCGTTTACAATTTCATGCACCTAATCTAGCTGACACTCGATACAGGCTTCTGGCTCGCTACCTCTCCAGATCTTCTTGATTCCCAAGCCACTCCTTGCAAGTAGTTTTTTCCACTGACTTTCAGTCCTCTCCATCCCCCCCATTGGAAACATCGTAATATCCATAATTGCCTCTTGCATTGTCCCGTTCGAGTCTGGCAACACCACATCAACCAAGAGTAATTTGCTGCCTGGCTGTGTTTTCAGGAGTGGCAGAATCTGTCCGAGAATGGTGGTGCAATCATCGTCACCCCAATTATGAAAAATATGGCGATAATGGTAGACATTGGCGTCTTTGACAGGCTGGGGAGTGAAGATGTCATAAGTCATGAAATCTACTCCTGTTGGTGGTGCTGGTACGGCTTCAAATGTAGAAGGTAAATCTTGAACAATAAACTGTCCCTTGATCTGTGGATTTCTTTGACGGATCTCGCCCACTACACAACCCATCTGTCAGTATTTGTATATTGTATTCACAGATCGAAATCCTCAGGCCACGACCATGCATGTCTCCAGGATCGGCATAGACGTTCTCATCAAACATTCGGGGAGTCAGCCATTCAGATATAAGGAAAGTTCGACTTACTTATGTGACCTTGGCCCCCAGCAATATCCACAATCGCAATATCTTCATCTTTTAGATCCAACTTTCCAAGCTCAGCACCCCACGGATAAGCATCCAGGGCGTTATGTGAGGTCATCCCAGCAACCATATTGAGGGCTCGATCGGGGTGGGAGCCTAGCCAGGTCCAGAGCTCTTCCTCGTAAGCCCATTTGAAAGGTGTCCCCGTCTCCTTAGTGGGTGCTTTGTACCCTTTCTCGGCCAGCGTTTTTGGCATTGCCATGATTGAAGGAATGAGATCGAAGAACACAAAGTTGTTGAAGGCTCGGTGGTTGGGGTGCAGATATGGCTTCCCGAGGGAAGTGAGAGTGAAACTCGGACCTCTTGGGCCTACTGATTCCACAAACAGATTTGCCGCTGTGAGCTGACGGAATACACGGACTACACGAGCATCAGTAGAGAACATCGTGAATGACGCGCCAAAGGGAATATTCACTAATGATGATTTCATCAGCTTCAGTGGACTCCACAATTTCTGCAATGGAAACCTCCTTTGCTCCTTCAAACTTCTCCCATAGTTTAAGTTGAGACACGATCTCAATTGAAACACTGACATTGACCTGCAACAACAAGTTACTATATAAATTCCAGGTATCCCTTTTCCTGTTTCAAGGACCTCGTCGACTTACTTGAAATATTCGAGGCCAAACCTCTCCATTGGGTTCTTCCAAAGAATTGAGAAGTTTTTTGGCCTCATGCTGGAGGTTTCGTCGAGCAACGTGAAGGTCACCTTGAGCTGCAGCTGCAGTATCAAAGCTAGCAGCTGCCTTATTTACATCTTTCACTAAATCAGCAATTTCTGACGTAGACGCATATACAGTCGACATTTTGACAATGAAGCTTCAAGTCAAACTCTATAGAATCGGAGAGAAATAAATGAGGGGTATTGGTATGTTAGCTCTGGCCTCCAGAAGCACAACTTCTTCCTAAGGGCGTTGCTTGTCACGTGTATCTGTAGGCCTTCACTTAAAAACGGGGACTGCCTTGCGGCGCACAATTTAACCTACTACTTCTGTATAGCTGCATGTAGTGGGGCGGTTGCTGCTCCAGCTGCCCCAACGCCCTCGGAAGCTGAAAATCCGATACACGGGGGACCTATAACGGAAATATTCCTGTTGAAACCCGACGATGCCCGTCTCTACATTGTTTTCCTATAATGCAATGCATCTCAACACTTTGTGCCCTTGCTTTGTACTCCTTGTGTGCATAAAGCCGCATCTTAGCACAAAATGAATATACTTCCGAGGTCATACTTGATGATTAGTTACTTGTCTCATATCGCGGACAATCCACCGACTCCCGTCTGCTGGGTTCACTACTAGCTCGACGCCAAAAGTCCCCATATACGTGAATAGGTACTAAAAGTTGGAGAAATAGGGATACACAGGCCCGCTCCGAGACAGTGGCGCCGGGCCATATAGTGTTAAAGATACTAAGGGTGCATCCTTGGTCGCTTAATATCCAATATTCAAAAAGTAGAGCTGATCTTCACTAAGCGAATGATTTTGGAGCTGAAAAGCTGTCGGGTCTGGATCCCACGTCACGTACAGGTGAAACCAATACTGCATGTAGTAGATATTACAACAAAATGCATGCACATGCATTGATATGTAACGGGGCGCTATAGTAAGACGACAAATTAGGAATGGATATGTGTCTCAGCCCAACTGGCCGAGGAACATATGCAGTTCGGGGTGGCTGGTCCATAGCATATACCCTTGAACTTGCAGAAAGCGGCATCTCTGTGCGACTTTCAGGTGGCTTTTGGCGTATCAATTACCGTTTTTAACAGCTGTTGAGAAGAGTCTCGGAGAAAACGTATTTGAGCAGCGGTGCTGTGACTGTACGCTTTCCATGCATATGTACCATGTTTTAGAGCGCACTGCATGAATTCAAGGCACATTACTATCGTTCTGTGAGATCCAGGCAAGCTCCCCGAGTGTGGGTCATCCTCTCACAAACTAACTGAACGAGATGTGCTGCTGCACGACGTTTGAGTAGATAGGGCGCGTTATTGAATAGGACAACATATGGACCCTGTTTTTCAAGCGCATATGATAGCCTCAAGTAGTGTCCAAATTGCCCCTCCAATAGAAAGATCGGACGCACCTAGACACGCTAAAAATTCTGTATTGGGTCAGGTCAGGAAAGCACTCACTGACATCTACTGTACCTTGGTAGCTCTATCTATTTGACCTCTGTGACGATTCGAAAGACAGTGAAGTTATCAGAACCCGTGCCTGTGAGATCACCCTACTCTTTACATCGCCGCCACCGTCTGACTTCACAAAGTAACGAACGAGTCCAACTCCATTAACCATTCGTTACCTCTCCCAATATCAAAATGGATAGAGAACAAAGGGTAGCCCAGCACAATGCTATCAAAACCCAACTCAAAACCCTCACCGATGCTGTGAACGCCTACTCCGCTACATTTGAGAAGAACTCCTCGTCAGACGACCTCGCGGCTATCGGCGAAATCTCACAATGTCAAGTCACGATGACTGAGAGTGTGAAGCAGATGCAAAGCGCTATCTATGGGCCGTTGAATATGGTCATGTTGCATTATGAAGAGGTGAGACTTTATCTTCTGGTTGCAAAGCAATGGTGAGAGCCGGGCCTGATCTTGGATTGTGAAAGTAGTGTTTCCGTTCAAGCTCAGTTAGAACGCTGCTGGAGATGGGTGTTTTTGATATCCTGCCCGCTGATGGCAGTGAAATGTCCGCGGAGGAACTGGCTAAGAAGCTAGACGTTGACGAAGCTCTTCTCGGTTTGTTATAAATGAAGCAGTGGATTCATAAGGCCAGAGCTAATGATACAAAGTTCGTCTAATGCGCGTAGTCATACCCACATTCTTTGAAGAACCGCGCCCAGAAGTGTACACTCACACGCCGAACTCCACAGTCTACTTGGAGCTTCCCTTGCGGGCCAACTTCAAAATGATGTATGAGCACTTGGCGTTATTTTCAAAGCGGATTGGTTAACCAGTTCTAACCTTCTTCAGGTACGACGAGACTTGCTTCGCGAGCATGAAGATGACCGAATTCTTCAAGAAAAACGGGTATATCAATCCCGACTCCCGGAATAACAATCCCTACACCTACGCCCATGACACTAAAGGCCTAAATATGTTCGAATTCCTCCTTCAGAACCCTGACCGCTTCAAGAACTTCAACGATGCGATGCAAGCTCGATCCTCCCAAACATCCCTTCCCTATGACTTGTTCCCTTTCAGAAACAAATTGGGCGAGGTGGAGACTACGGATGAGACTGTTCTGCTGGTAGATGTCGGCAGCGGCATAGGCCAGGCTACGCTTGCCATTCGGGAGGCTTGTCGAGATGTAAAGGGAAAAATCGTGATGCAGGATCAGAAGGAGGTCATTGATGGGATTACAGCTCCGTTGCCTACGGGTGTGGTGGGAATGGCGCATGATTTCTTCACGCCACAACCTGTCAAAGGTACGCGCTCCTCGCCCTATAATCAACTAATAGTCACACAAACCTGACACTTTTAGGTGCCCTCTATTACTACATTCACCGCTGCCTTCACGATTGGCCAGACTCTGATTGCCTCTTAATTCTCCAACATCTCGCTGCCGCGATGGAGCCTGGCGTCTCGCGCATTTTGATTTCTGAGATTGTGATGCCCGTTGGACATGTCGATATCCAGACGGCGTGGTCGGATATTAACATGCTGACATTCAGCGGGGTGGAACGGAGTGAGAAGCAATGGATAGACTTGCTAGAAAATGCGGGTTTGAAAATTGCTAATATGCATGGTGACGATGGAGGATGCTACTTCCGGGTATTGGAGGTTGTTCATAAATGAATTGAGTCGTGGGTATATGATGGCCATCCCGATAACATTTTAGAACTGAAATAGCTACCATTAAATAAATATATTCTCCTCAATTTCATTAAAATATGTCATCCCCAAATTAAATATCTAGTTTATAATTAATATTAGTATTAGTCCCGATAGCCAAGCCGCCGCCATTGGGAACACAAACACCCTCCGTTATATTATACGCCGTTTGTAGCACCATGCTTCGACGCCTCAGCCGTTAGCCACCTCTCCAACTCCACCATCACCGCATTGGCAATACGCTCCTCCACCACCCCCTTCTGCCAACTCAGCAGCACATTCAACTCTCCTCCCTTCACCGTCGCGACGCTGAACGAGTACGCCGCTCCAATCACATTCGCCGACTGTCCAAAAACAACACTATCGCATCTCACGCTCTCCTCTCCCCCGTCCGCCTTCTTGCTGCCAAAATCCACCAGCCCCAAATTACTAATCTCAAAACTTTTCTCTCGCGACTGCCCAGGCTTACCCTCCAGAAACTTCATCATATTAGGTATCACCTTCAAGAAAGCCGAGAACTGGTTCTTCGTCCCCCCGGCGCCCTTGGCCAACAGTCCCTTGACTCTCTTCGCCTCCTCCCACTCCACCCCATCGCCCAACCTTCCCTTTCCCTTCGCATTTGATCGGAAAAACAGACACGACATGGCAGATATATACGTCCCCATATCCTCTGCACCCACTCCATCCGCGAACTTCCGCAGGTTAATCGGCGCATTCCCGTCGATCCCCTTGGCGCCCTTCGTTTTCCCCGCCACCACCTCCGCAATAACAACTATCAACAGTGCCGTCACGCTCGTCTCGTGACGCCTACACCGCGCTGCTAGCGCCGCCGCCTGCGCTGCTGACAGACTGAACTGTCGCAGTTTCGTCACAACAGGCTGGGAGTTCGTAATAAGCGCACCCGACCAGACGTCCCGGTTCGGGAAAACAGTCCCATAAAGCGCGCGCAGAAAACCTTCCGTGGTGATGCTGAGCGGGACAGCAGTCTCGAAGGCAGGAGGTAGGTTGGAGCCGGATGGTTGGACGGTGGTAGGTGGGTTACTCGATGGCTGGCGCAGGGCGGCAAGAAGGGCGCGCTGGATGCAAGTCTGCACTGAAGCACCGCTGAGTCCGTCACCAATGCCGTGGTGATAGAAGAAGCCAATGGTTAGGCGGAACGGGGCTGGAGCCTCTGGTGTGACATTCGCGGCATTAGGCGGTGACGGGATGATCAGAGCGCGCCAGAGGGGTGAGGTGCCGTCGTCGCCGAGGATGGGCGTGTTGAAGAGCTTGATGAGGTACTCCTGCACCGAGGCGCCGGGCTCGGCGAAGGTGACCAGGCTGGGGAGGTCAATGCTCTCAAGCCGATTCCAGGTTGGGGTTTGCGTGCTTGCGCCGAGGACTGAGATGCCTAGCGATGGGTGCTGGGAGATCAGCTGCGCAAGGACTTGGTACGTGAGGTCTGCGACGGCTGTGGAGCAGTTTGCGGCTAGGAGAGTCGGAGAGAGGAAGGCCGGCGGAATAGTGTAAGTTGCTGTGACACCGACATTGTTGTAATATCCTAGATGACTACGAGCGATATAATAACGCTCGATTATCCCTATAATATTGGTCAGTCGCCGCGGAAGAAAAAAATCTGTGGATAGACGAACCGGGTGCTCGGATAGGCTTCTCTACTTGATTTTCCGCCATTTTCACAGGGGATTTGGCTGTGAAGCTGCCTGTTCGCGAGATCCGCGGATGTACAAATTTATAGAGGTCTGGCTAAGTCAATTGACGATCAATCCCATAAACTTCAAATTTGTAAAAAGGAGGTTTATGAAACAAGCCTAAAGCTTATGTCACGAGATTCGCGTCGTAACCCCCGTTATCACGTGATATAAATGCTTATTTCAACCTTCATACGACGACGACAGGAGACTCACTTGTGAGGCTTTCTCGTTCGGTATAATGTCGTTGCTACTGTCGTCGAGCAATGCCAAATTTATTCCATCTGTATTGAAGCCATTTCCCGATCTCATCGCCCCCACTGACCTCGTCTCAAATTCGGTCCATCATCACGCCGCCTTCCCCGCGATCATTTCCCCAGACTCTTCTCCCTCCCCTGTCACCCCAAAGCTACCGGCATCTCGCATCTCCTTCCTCAACGTCCGAAGCCCTTCCCATGTATTCTTCTTCCCATCCTAGTCCCTCCAGCTCAATATATATCCCACCCACCCATTTGCCGGCGCTCCCCCTTCCGCCCAGCCAGGGGGTCAGCTTCATTTATTGAACAGTGATTATAGACGGATATACACCACGCCGTGGCAAGTGCTCACATCGATGTGAATAGAGGAGGGTCATCAGACAACAGTTGGCGAAGAACAGATTTGTTTCCGTTTTATTTTTTTGCATCTCGGCGCACAGCGCGGATTTACATGGGGATAGTGCTCGGCAGATGCATCCGAGACGAGGACGTGCCGTGCGTGGTGTGGCCAGCCCCCCCACAAAACCATATATATCCCCCATTTATCCCCCTACCTTTCCCAGATCGACACTTTCTTGTTATATTAGCATATCAAAAAATCTGGTCAATATGGTATCCTCCACCCTTCTCGGCCTCGGCCTCCTGGCGCCCATCGTCACCGCCCATGGCACAGTGAGCGGCATCATCGCCGACGGAAAATAGTGCGTCCCACCGATCCCTTCCCTCTCACCTCCCTTCCTCCATTCTCCCTCCTCCAGTCTCTCTTTTATATTCCCCCTCTCACCACTCCGCTCCAGCCAAACTTTCCCACTGACCTCCCCCAGCTACGTCGGCTACAACCCCTCCTTCCAATGGGTCAACCCCATCCCCTCCGTCGTGGGCTGGTCCATCCCAACCGACCTGGTCAACGGCTTTATCGCCCCGTCCGCCTTCTCCACCTCCGACGTCATCTGCCACAAAGTTGCCACCCCCGGCCAGGACACCGCCCCCATCACCGCCGGCTCAACCCTGACCCTCGAATGGACTCCCTGGCCCGACTCCCACCACGGGCCAGTCATTGACTACCTCGCCCCTTGCAACGGGCCCTGCGCGACGGTCGATAAGACAGCGCTTCGCTAGTTTAAAATAAACGGCGTTGAACTCCTCTCCGGCAGCAACCCGGGTAACTGGGCGGCTGACACTCTCATCGCGAATAACAACACCTGGACTGTCAAGATCCCAGCTGATATCGCGCCGGGGGAGTATGTCCTGCGCCATGAGATCATCGCGTTGCATGCAGCGGGGCAGGCGGATGGGGCGCAGGATTACCCGCAGTGTGTGAACCTCAATATCAAGGGCGGCGGCGCCAAGAAGCCGACGGGTGTGGCGCTGGTGGGGTTGTATACCCCGACGGATCCGGGGATTCTGTTTAATCTTTATACCTCGTTTTCGAGTTATCCGATTCCAGGGCCGGCGGTGTATGTGTCGTCGTAGGGGGTTGGAGGGGGGATGTTGGTGGGTTTGTGAGGGGTGAGAGGGGGATGAAGTGAGACAGGGAGGATGTGAGAAGACGAAGGTAGGGAGAAAGCCGGATGGAAAGACATGAAGAGAGAGGGGTTCTAAATTGAACGCCCAGAGGATACTGTACATACTGCTGAGGACTGGAATCTGCAATGCATCATCGTTGTCTCGCTGACCCCAGCTGCCCTTAGTCCCTGGTCCCGGACCTCCTTCCCGCTCATCCCCTGCAAGTGGGGTCGTGCCTTCCACATGTTAGGCCTTCCATGGGTGGCACCTTCCATACCTTCTTTCCATGCATGCATAGGTCGCGCCTTCCTTCAGGTCTGGACCATATCACTCCCTCTTTCCACCCACGACAAACACTTTAATTCCGTTGGAAGGTGGAAGATAAACATCACTCACATCACAGCACATGCACTTCACATCATCAAGCACATCGATATCTAATCCAGTAATACATTTCTCTGTATACTGTATCTCGGAATCTTCGTCCCATTCATAGACACAATCCACCTTATTAATTCTCCATCGCGGAGCCATGATGCATGTGCGCAAAAGACCATTTTCTTCCCCATCGATCGTCTCATTACTTATTAACCCCTCACACACAGCCGTGACAGGGCATACGATCCATTGGCGCTCCGTCAGTGATCATCGACGGCATTCACCCATCCTCACGCGCACTCATCGTCCGCAGCACCCTGCTCCGACCCGGTAAAGAACGTCGAGAAGATGTATGTATGTATTTTTCAACGACCGCCACCTCGTAGGCTAGAAGGGTATCGCACACCACCACCGCAACACCATATATTATTCCCCGGTTCTACTGCATTCATACAAGTGAGGTACGTGGATGCTTACAACACGAAGGCGGCAAGACCAGCAACGGCCATGACACCGGCAGCAGCGGCAGTCTGTCTGGCACCTCCAGCAGAGGAGGTGGAGGTTCCAGAGCCGGAGGTGGAGCTGGAGCCAGCACCACCTGCAGCACCGCCGTTGCCGGAGTCGCTGGTGGAGGCGGATCCAGATACAGAGGAGGCAGTGGTGACAAAGGTGGAGGAGCCGCTGGTGACAGTGCTCATGTCGCCACCAGCTCCGCTGGAGCCGCTGCCGGAACCGGAACCACCGTTGGCACCGCCGACGGCGCCGTAGAGGGTGGTGACGGCCTTTCCGTCAGAGGTGACGGTGGTGACCGGGGTCGCGCTGGCGTCAGAAGAGTAGATGGTGGTGGAGCCGACAGTCTTGGAGTCGGAGACAACAGCCGAGGTGGTGATTGGGACTGGGGCACCGTGAGCGCCGGAGCCGCTGGCACCGGATCCGCTGGCACCTGCGCCACCTCCAACAGCGCCGCCGGCCTGGGTTATGTCAGATATGGTTCAGTGAGTGAGAGAGGTAGAACTTACACCAGCACCGTCAGTGGCGGTTGCGGTAGAAGATGCGTCAGTTCCGGTGGCAGAGCCAGAGCCGGCACTGGCACCGGAGCCAGAGGAGGAAGCACCGCTGTCAGAGCCGCCGTTGTTGCCTAGTTGCGTCGTTACTACAAACTTTCAGACGCCCACGAAGAAGAGTGGACTCACCCTTGCAGAAGGCGGTGCCGTAGGCGATGATCTTAGGAGCATCCGAACCGCAAGCCTCGTTGGCGCAGTCACGGATACCGTAGGCGAAGTCTCTCTTGTTGCAGAGGCAGGCGGCATCAGTGGTAGTGCAGCCAAGGGTGGCGGCCTGGGCGAGCATGCTCTTCACGCATGTTTGCTGTGATGTGTTAGTGACTGTCCATTGGGTTGTTTGGTGGTGAATTGTTGTGTTTTGGGGGTTAATTGATGCTAATTGAGGAGAGGTTCACTTACACCACACTGGGAGAGATCGGTCACGGACTGGGCAGTCGCGAAGGTGGCGAGAGCACCGATAAAGACAATGGAGTACTTCATGTTGATGATTGTTGAGATTGTTGAGATTGAGGAGGTTGAGTGTGTGAGTGTATGAAGGTTGAGTAGAGCAAAGGTTGTGTGTTTGGGTATTTGCGAATTGTGAGGTGAAGGGGAGGTTTTGTTAAGATCTGGGCGCGGATCGGGGCTGTTTACATTTATATGTGGAGGAGGACGATGGGGACGATTCGGGTGGAGCTTGCAGTAGGTGGGTCGGTGAGGAGTGGAGAGGCGCGGTACTTGGAAGGGGAAAATAAGACGGGATTTTGGAGAAAGTGTGGATTTCCTGATTGGGGGGAGGTTGGGGGGGTGGAGGAGGTTGGAGGTCGTGAGTGGGCTAGCCCGTTGCTGGGGGGGTTATGGGGGGGATGGGATGAGAAAAAGAGGGAGCAGGAGGGAAGGCAGGAACACACAGCGGCGAACAGGGGAGCAAGGGGATAGCTCCGGTCTCAGTTGGATGTCCGTTTTGGGTAAATGTGTGCATATTGGTGCGTTAGTAGGGGGCAATTGGAGACATTATGGGGGTTATTCCGTCACAATGCTGCAGGCAATAGTGAACACAACGCGGGGGGTGAAGATGCGGTGTGATGCGGTGTGAGGCGGGATTGATGCTTAGTAGAGGGAGACAGACAGGCATAGGCGTAGAGAGGCACAGACAGGCGTGGTGAGGCATAGACAGCTACGATGTGATGTGTTGGCTGCGTGCAGGAGATGTGCAGGATACTAGAGCAGGAGAGTGGAAGAGTGCAGTGTATACACAGTAGTACATATGAAGCTCCAGAGATACATGTCATAGTGAGTATTCGAGTGAGTGTTGACAGGGAGATACAGCGTAGATACTGACTTTACATGGCAAAAAGACGTGCATTGAAAGGGACGGCGGCTATCATGAGGCGTCACCAATAGAGATGTCTAATTTCCCGAGTAATGGAAATGTCCGATGGAAATATCCGATGGAAATGTCCGATGGAAATGTCAATGGACCATGGGCAATTGGAGAATTAGACTTCAGGGCCTGGTTAGCCGGCTTCTTTGTCTGGTTAGAGTGGTGTATCTGGTAGACTTTAGTGGACATTAGCAGCTTGCTAGATCCTAAAAAAAAAACAGGGATAGTTTTCTGTATTTCGGTAGACCAGGGCACAACAAGCGCGGTTGCTATAGGACTAGGATGGATAGACGGGCTTAGGATATAGCTAGGATACAGCTAGGAAAGGATCAGAACGACAAAAGTGTTCCTTGGTTGGCTGTTGCTTAGAGTACACTACTGGCTGTGGTGGCTTGAACTGGCTGTAGTGAAAGACGGGTCGGAGATGAGGGTGAGACAGACAACGACAGCTGTCGCACATTCATCTCATTCTCCTGTCTCGACGGGATAGGAGCGTATGACTGCGAAACGCCCAGTATGAAATATAATATCACTTCTAAGGGGCTGTCTTTTGAAGAGCCGACAATTGAAACAATTGAAGCAATTTCCACATATATTGATACTTACCCTCTCTGATAAAATGGATAATGATGCTGAGGATGCACTGATCTGCTGTCATTCACTAGCGTTAGAGTGCTCATACCCAAAGGAAAGCGCCACTCGGCCTTGAGAGCTAGGAAGGGGTAGAGGAAGGGGTAGAAAGGGCAGGCACAGCGGCAACCCACAGCCGTGCATGGGGAGTACCTCGCTGTTAGGAGAGTACAATTCTCTACAACGTGTGGGATTCGCAGGGTTGTTATGGGCGATTGCCGACTTCATCCTAGGGAGATCTTGACTGCGATGGGACCTTAGAACCTTAACGTGGGAAGTATCACAGCGCATCCAACCATTGGTATAGGGTACATCACGATACAATGCAATACAACATCATGACGAGAGTCCAGATGAACAAATCAGGGCTCCAATTCAACGACATGACAGATGGCTGTGCTGTGCTGTGCCAGCGAACATTTTCAAGAGCGAGAGCAAATGCACAAGTCCAAATCATTCCAATGCACCCCCATCTTCCAAAGAGCACAGCTCACAGTACTAACAGGGAGCAATCTCGCAGGTCTCACATCATCCGTTTCTTTTCTTCTGTCGTCGTCGACCAGCCATTGGCCACTACCACTCCTCCTGCTGTACTCGCTGTCAATGCAGAGATGCGGTGATGTATCAGTCAATCGCATTGCAGACAATTTGCATTGTCATAGGGGGCTGCTACTACTCAAATTGTCCGTTGGAGATGGTTCCAGTGCTACAGCGTACCAAACATTGACGCCCGGGAAATTGATCCCTCTCTTCCACGGTACAAACAAACGCGGTGCACAGAAGATAAAAATGACTCCAAAAAAAAGCCGCAAAACCAGGAACTCCCGTCGCCAACACGCGCCATGCACCTGTAATGTTTGTGCTGCCAAGGTCTCAATCCCAGCTTCACGTCGAACTAGCGCGATGGAGCTCTCCTCCGCGCAATTACGGTACAGAGCGGTACTTTCCCCAAGTACATAGTACAGCGCGCATAGGTGCTCCTCAGCTCGCCATGGGTGAGACAGGAGTCTATGGGTCAGGATGCGCCGGCGATCGCGGGGTGGATTGGGATTAGGTTGGGTTTGCTTTGGGATTGGCTATTGAATTGGGGGTGCGGAGTGCTTTGGGATTCATCCCGACTGGGATGGGACGGACGAAGGAGCACGATGATGGAATGGATGATGGGATTGTGGGATTGTGCGGATTGTGCCCCCCGTGCCCCCAGGAGATGGCGGTGCTGAAAAAGCTTGGTTAGGGGCAAACTGGGGACGATGACTTCATCCGCCTTAACAGAGATAAGAGCTGAGCCACGACTCGGGGTTAGAAGGACCACCATACCGGCCATACCGACTGAGTCGACATCGTTTTACCAGCCATATACTTCACCGGCCTCACCGAGAATACCTCATCCTCGTCTGTGAAGACTGGCTGTGAAAAAATCTTCGGTAGTGGATGTTCATGCCATCCCATTACGAACCAGCAAGTAGATCCCGACGATCAACACGCCACTTCATCTGTCACCCCATTCCACTCTCGGCTACGGGATAAATATCTCCCAAGTAGAGCCTCATCTCGCGTCGAGAAAGGGCAAACTGACTACCTGGCCACGTGTGGGAAATGA
This sequence comes from Pseudogymnoascus sp. 03VT05, assembly GCA_001662645.1. NCBI lineage: Eukaryota > Fungi > Ascomycota > Leotiomycetes > Thelebolales > Thelebolaceae > Pseudogymnoascus > Pseudogymnoascus sp. 03VT05. The sequence goes on along the minus strand of KV459512.1, from coordinate 19,745 downwards.
GCCAGCGTAGTCGAACCACTACAGATCCAGAGATCCAGACCCGAACAGAACCGACCAGGCAGTCGCATCAACAGCCTCGGTCAGCCCTCCTTACTGCATCTTTACTCCTTACAGCACTACCCACGCCCTTACAGTCCGCTCTGTCGATCATCATCTGTCGCAGAGCCGCTCCGCCAACCATCGATCCACCACGCCCACCTGCCAGATTGCCCAGCCGCCGGATTCGGAAGAATGCGATTCGACGATGATCTGCGAGAAATCTCTTTCTCCCATTTTATGGGATTTTAATGGGTGATGTCCACTGTCGCTGTTCACGTGAATTATATCGTCATATTGCCCACTCACTTTATCTGTTGTGGATTATACCGTCATTGAGGGAGTTAGCCGTGCTGTATCGTATCCCATATTCAAGCGACTTAGGATGCACGTTGAAATTTTTGGTTCATTTGACCGCTATCTCCTAATTGTCGTGATCAAACTTTCTCTTCTCTCATCAAGGTTGGAGGAGGCATCTCCGTGGTATTAAGGGGAAGCAATGTGGGCGATTTCGACTGCTAAATGATGTAAGTACCTTTTCTTAGTAATTTGTATGTAAAGGTACATAAATTCAACTATCATATGAAATTTCACTTCGTCGCTCCCACTCTCTCCTACTCTCCTTGCTCTTCCACAGCCTCTGGTTTATAAATTGGCTCTTTGTACTCTGAAGGAATTAACCGTCTATCTTTACGAGGAGCTGCCACACTCGCTTTCCGGAGGCGCTCTTTCTCTCAGGTCATGCCTCCAGCCCTATGGACAGCTCGCCGGGCTCTTTAGCTTAGGCCTTTTGAACTTAAAGCTCAGCTTTCTAAATCCGTGGGCGTCTGGAGCTATAGGCCAATTCTGGTAGCTCTCCTTTGAGGGGCTACTCAAGTCTACCGGAGCCCTCTCGTTCCTTCCATAAAGGTAGAAGGACCCTTGGGAGGAAGGACCGGCCTGGTACGAGATATAGGTCGCACCTGCCAATACAAGAAGATCCCATGGTATAGTAGGTTATCTCACACTTATCAGTATGCTTCTCCGAGTTTCAACCAAAGGACCATCTCAGCTCTAGTCATGAGACCGCTTTGCGTCCTTCCGGAGAGCTCAGCCAATAACTCTGAACATATTGGTTCCATAATTATCGTGTGCGGGGTCAAGGTATCACTATCTGAGGAGCACAGAGACAGAGGCACAGAATCTGGGGCTGAATGCCAAATTATACGTTGTGTAAGCCTATCTTTTCATTTATAGGGTGGTGACCAGTGACACTGTGTCAATCGCAGTAGCTTTCCCCGCTCCATCGGCTTCCGTCGTGTTGGTTTAATGTGGTGTAACTTGATATTCGAGCTCATATAGGTGGTTTCCTTTTCGTTCGTGTTTCAATTGTTGGCAGCGTTTGGGTTAGCAAATCTCGATTGTATCCAAAGATGTAGGCTCGATACTGAGCTGACGGCCACCAGGGAGCACCATACAGTTCACGTGCAGCTCAAGGCTCACACATTCCTACTTTTGGGCAGGCACAATCTGATGCCACAATTACAGTCACTATCTCAAGAGGAACTTGATTTGAAAGCTTTATAAGTAGACTACCTACTACCTACGGCCTGTTTCTTTACACACGGAAAAATGCCCAAAGATGCAGGCGCCATCCCCTCTGGGACAGGAAGTTTCTCATCCTGGTCGACAGTCGTGCTCACATTGGTCTCACGATCTGTGCTCTCGAGCCCCACGACCTCATTCGTGTACGTCTGGAAGCCAACCAAATCAGTGAGATCCTTCTCCTCCAAAAGGTCTCCCAAGTCCGCGACAAATTCTGGTGAAAGCTGTGGAACAGCATATCTCTTGTACTCGTAAGGGTAGCACGTGCCTTTGTAGAATATCCAGCTGGAAGGGTAGAGACCTGTGAAATCCTTGGAGGCGACGGCCTTTCCGTCTGCCTCGACGTTGCGCTCATCGGCGGCCAGGTCGTAGTGGCGATGGATGAGGCATTCGCTGTAGTCCTCCTCGACCTTGTGTTTGAGGAAGACCTCGCAGACGGCGGCGTTGATGACTGGCTGGATGTTGCGTCCTTCGGCCTTCTCACAGGCGACATGTAGCGTGTGGTTTACGGTGTTGTAGACATCGCTGTCGTATGGGGCGACAGTGCCTCGAGTCTCGGCGATAGCGGTGGTGGCCATCTTGATAGAAGCAAGAGGTTTTTATTTCTGATTTAATTGTTCGTCAAGGAGGCACTGGGTCTGGGTGTCTGGTAACAAATATCATTAGCATCTTGAACAAAACACTGGCAGAGGAGGAGCAATTACTAGGAGTCTGGAAAGCTAGGGCACAAAGTATGAGTTCCTATGAACATGAATAGTAAGGGTCGATATTCTCAATGAAGGTGGACATCCCATTGAATAAATTCACCGTCACTGCCTCGCTCTACAATACAACCAAGTCTGAGCTATGAAACATACATACACAATATGCTCTCTGTTCATATCACAGCACCAGTCGTACCTCTCTTCAATAAACTCGTCGGGTTTCTTCTCTGTGTGAGTTGAACAGACCAGCTGGATACGCAGCCAGCTGTAGATTGGGAAAGATCAGCCCCAGATCGGAGCTGAGCTCGATGCCAAGCACCCGCGCATGAGTATTGTGGCTAAAATACGATCCCGAACCCCCAATAAGATAGACGTAGAGGGCGGTGTGATGTTATGCAGCATCAACTCTGCGAACCCTTTCTAACTCTGCGTATTACCAGTGGGACTGATCTGGTATTGTTGCTAGACTTTCAAGCGAGTCTCAGGTTCGTTGGGCGTCAGGATTAAACGACAACTTCGGGTCGCTGGGTAAGGAAGTGTTCTATGGTTTCACTCTTTCTAGAGCGGGCTTTGGAAATAGAAATACAGTAACGTATTTCACGGGTTAAGCGATCACACGGGTAAAGCGATCACTAACAACACCAAAACGCGTCAACTTGACAAATGTAAACATGCCACAACCAACACAAGCCCAATCCTCTAATCAAGAGGGTCGAATACTATTAGCTATTAATGCAATCAAACAAGGCCAATTTCGAAGTATTCGAGCAAGCGCAATGTCGTACGATGTTCCATATACAACTCTCCATAACCAGTTGAATGGAAAAGCTCTACAACGCGACTCTACCTCTAGCTTACAAAAATTAACTCCATACGAAGAGTCAGCTCTTGTTTAGTATATCCTTAACCTAGATTCATGTGGATTTCCACCCTAGCTACAAGGGGTGCAAGAAATGGCAGACCTTCTACTCTCTAAACAAGGCGTAAGCCCTGTTAGGATAAACTAGACTACTACCTTTATTAAGCGTTGTATAGAACTTAAAGTAAAGTTTAGTTAGAAGTACGATTATAAACGAGCAAAATGTAAAGATCTGAAGATAATTCAAGAGTGGTTTTCTCTCGTACGAAACACAGTTGCGAAATATAGCATCTTAGAGTAGGATATCTACAACTTTAATGAAGCAGGTTTTACAATAGGAGTTATTGCTACTGTAAAGGTAGTTATAAGCTTAGAAGCAAAGAGCTGTCTAAAGACTATACAACCTAGGAATAGAGAGTAGGTGCTAATCATCTAAGGTGTTAATTCGTACAGATGGGCACTCCTGCTGTTCATTATTTTTAAGGCGTAGAACCACCTCTCTACTTAGTACAAGGACTTAGGATTACTAGACGATTAGGTAATTACGCTAAGTAAGAATGGGTGGACTTTAAATTTAATTAGGTACGAGTGGATTTAACACTTTAATTAACATACAAGCACTTATACAATTAGAACCTATTGCCTTCTTATTCTTAATAGACATAAGAGCTACCTCTTAGCTTAATTTCAACACTACTATATAGAACAGAAGATAATCACCCTCTATATGCTGCTATACTCATCATATATACTTCAGCCTCTTAATGTTAGCTACTTTGCACCACTAAAGCTTTTGTATAGACGTTAGATTAAAACCTTCATACAGAACAGGCTAAATCATATTATAAAGCTTAAGTTTCTCTCTGCATTCAAAGAAGCATTTAAAGCTACATTTATAGAGTAGAACATTAAGAGCAGATTCTAAGCTATAGGGCTAGTTCCGTACAAGCTGTAGAATGTCCTCTCTTACTTAAATCTACACTTAAGGACTCTAGCCCCTCCTATAGTTAAGAGTAACAATTAGACTTTAAAGACTCCTTAAACTATAAGGGAGCTTAACTTTTAAACAGAGCACATTAAGAACTGCATCGTACAACATTAGAACAGCTCTCCTACCTTAATTAATGATGCTGTTAGCTGCCTTGTTAAGGGGGCAGAAATGATAATGCATTCTGCTATTCTACTTAAGGCAGAAGTTAAGGCTCTATAAGTAGCAAATGAACAGAAAAAGAGAAGGGAAAGGAAGCAAAAGAGGCGCATAATGTAAGGGGGTAGTCTCTCTGTATAAGATGCAGAGGATATCCTTTAGAGTGCTAAGGTTGAAGCTTAAGTCTGTATAGAGGTGGCAAGTGAGAGTAGTTAGCAGATGGGTTCTATAGGCCAACAGAAGCACTATGGCATATGTGGCACAATAGGGCATAATGCCCGTACGTATGAGAGGCGCTAGGAATCAATTGCAATTAAATAGGGTCATTTTGTAGGGTGGTGGTAGTGTAGTAGTAGTAATAGTCGCGTTTTAGTGTTGTTAGTAATCGCTTTACCTGTGTAATCGCTTAACCTATGAAATACGTTAATAAGTAAATTAATAATGGATAACGTATTTCATAAGCAAGCTGCGCACATAAGCAAGCTGCGCACAACAACACCAAAAATTGACTATTCCTACTACTACACCACCACCACCCTACATAATGACCATTATTCAATTGTAATTGATTCCTAGCGCCTCTCGCATGTACGAGCATTATGCCCTATAGTGCCATATACTCTATAGTGCTTCTGTCAGCCTGTAGAACCCACCTGCTAAGTAGTCTCACTTGCTACCTCTATACGGACTTAAGCATCAACCTTAGCACTCTAAAGGATATCCTCTCCCTCTTGTATAGAGAGACTACCCCCTTACATTATATGCCTCTTACGCTTCCTTTCCCTCCTCTTTTTCTGTTCATTTGCTGCTTGTAGAGCCTTAACTTCTACCTTAAGTAGAACAGCAGAATGCATCATAACCTAAGCTCCTTTAGTAAGCCGGCTTAGTGCGTCATTAATTAAGGTAGGAGAGCTATTCTAATGTTGTATAACACGGTTCTTAATATGCTCTGTTTGAAAATCAAGCTCCCTTATAGTTTAAGGAGTCTTTGAAGTCTAATTGTCACTCTTAACTATAGGAGGAGTTAGAGTTCTCAAGTGTAGATTTAAGTGACAGAGGACATTCTATAGCTTGTACAGAACTAGTCCTGTAGCTTAGAACCCACTCTTAATGTTCTGCTCTGTAAATGTAGCTTTAAATGCTTCTTTAAATGCAGAGAGAAACTTAAGCTTTGTAATATAATTTACCCTGTTCTATACGAAGGTTTCAATCTGCTTTCTATACGAAAGCTTTAGTAGAGCAAAGCAGCTAACGTTAAGTGGCTAAAGTATGTGTGACAAGTGTAGTAGCATACAGAGGGTGATTATCTTCTGTTCTATATAGTAGTGTTAAAATTGAGTAGAGATGTAGCTCTTATGTCCATTAAGAATAAGAAGGTAATAGGTTCTAATCGTACGAGTGCTTGTATGTTAATCGAAGTGTTGAATCCACTCGTATCTAATTGAATTTAAAGTCCACCCATTCTCACTTAGCGTAATCACCTAATCGTCTAGTAATCCTAAGTCCTCGTACTAAGCAGAGAGGTGATTCTGCGCCTTGAAAATAATGAATGGTAGGAGTGCCCATCTGTACAAATTAACACCTTAGATAATTAACACCTATTCCCTATTTCCTAGCTATATAGTCTTTAGACGACTCTTTGCTTCTAAGCGTGTAACTACCTTCGCAGTAGCAATAACTCCTATTACAAAACCTGCTTCATTAAAGTTGTAGATATCCTGCTCTAAGATGCTGTATTTTGCAACTATGTTTCATATAAGAGAGAACCACTCTTGAATTATCTTAGGATCTTTGCATTTTGCTCGTTTGTAATCGTACTTCTGACTAAACTTTAATTTGATTTCCGTACGACGCTTAATAAAGGTAGTAGTCTAGTTTATCCCAACAGGGCTCTCGCCTCGTTCAGAGAGTAGTAGGTCTGCCATTTCTTGTACAGCTTATGGCCAGGGCGGAAATCCACGTGAGTCTAGGTTAAGGATATACTGAACAAGAGCTGACTCTTCATACGGAGTCAACTTCTGTGAGTTAGGGGTAGAGTCGCGTCGGGAAGCCATTCCTTGAATTCGTCGACGTAGTGTCGTTCGAGGGATATCGTACGATGCTGCAGCTTCTCGAACACTTTGAAATTGGCCTTGTTTAATTGCACTAATAGCAAATAGTATTCTACCCTCCTGATTAGAGGATTTGGCTTGTGTTGGTTGCGGCATGTTGACTGTAGTTAAGTTGACGCGTTCTGGTGTTTTGGTAGGCCACTCGCCCGTGTGGGCCACTCGCTCGTGAAATACGTTATAGGTTATTGGCTTTTGGTGTCAGACTTTGGCCGGGTCGAGACTAACTCAATACGGACATATGGTTGCCAAGGCACGTGGAGATACACGTGCTGTGCCGCATGGGTGCCTTTTGTTGGGAATGAAGATCGGG
>KV459512.1:0-12842 GCA_001662645.1 Pseudogymnoascus sp. 03VT05 | reverse complement strand
TTACTTGCAAAATCCTCAACACCTTTTACGATGGCCTGGTATTGTAGGTGCAACTGTTTGCTTCTGTCCTTGATATTTTAAGATTAAGATTCTTGGGATTCTTAGTCACGAAACTCTAAAGTATCCCTCTGCCGTGCCTTCGGGAACACTAACACACGCCCCAAAACACTAAATTCCCAGTACCAAATGAATGTCTTTCCGTCGATTCCTCGATTCCATGATATTATCTATCATTTCCCAGTCTAGCAGAGCGCGTATTTGTCGCCAGCTCCACAGCGGCAAACACAGCCAGAGCACACGCTGTCGCACTTCCACACCTGCCAAGTGCTGGGGTAAGGTCCGCACTCGCCGGAGCACTCAATGGCGCTAACTGCTGGGGCCATGACGGCAAGGGCGAGGTCGATAAAGATGGTGAGCTTCATTTTGCGGAGGTTGGTCTTCGTTGTATGTTAGCACGCTGCCCAGAGGCAGGAAGCACTTACTACTTGGAGTTTTCTAGGGGATTTGTGAGATGTGTTTGAAGGTCTGGTACTGATTGTTGGAGAGCTACTATAATAACTACGAGCTGAGCTTCCATCTTTATACTTCAACTTCTCACTTCAACTTAAATTCTTGGCTTGGTAGAACTTGCTCATTGAAACCTACGAAGGATTCTGCCAATTCTTTTGGGTAGCTGCGATAGGAAATCCCGATGGCCATCAAACAATTTTTCCATAAATCACCGTCGATAGAATTTAGCCAGAGATATTACCTACAGATGCTCTTCGCCGTGTTGGGCGAGTGAGAATCTCACCGTAAGTCGTATAGCGAAGATCAACTAAAGTGACCGCATTTTTTTAATCCCGATGGATCACCTGCGTCTAAATAACCGTCTTAGGTGGATCTCCTGGTGGATCGCGGGGAAGCACTTGGCCGCTTATTTTTAGAGACGTACCTATTTTGGGAGGGCAAGGTGGTAACATGCCTGTTTGGAATGGTAATATATATTAACTCAACCGCCACTCACGGATATTACGGGTAGTGAGGCTAAAAGCCGAACTGCTGCTTATAAGTGGGTGTTAGAACTATCTAATAGTGGTAGCGAAAGCCTAACAGAACCCCCACGTTTATTTATCTCAGCAGGAAGCAAAGACTGGGGTTACGAATCCTACATCTATGCTTGATGCCAGTAGGATATCAGTTACCATACACAATTCTCCGAGCTATCCCCGAACGTCGGCTTCACGTAAACCACCACGGATACTCTCGTCCCAACATTCCAGGGCTCCCCGGTTCAAAGCTACACAACCAGCAGCGGATTGGATATGGGTTTGGGAGGGGCATAAGCTTACATTCAACATATTTAACTCTTAAGCATATCGCTCAATTGAGATTACTGCCCAGCTTCCAGTAGACATGCCTAGCCATCCGTCTCACACGCATTGACTCCCGAGATCGGACGCCACACTTTTGCCCCTACCTTCTTTTGAAATATTTCTTCTGAGAATTCATAAACTCTCATTAAGATATTGGGCCCTAAGATATTAGAATATACGAGTACATTGCCCCCTAGATATCCCACCCATGCCCACTCACAGCTTACCACCCAGCTCTACATTCGCGGCATCATACCCAAACCCCCACTCCCTCTTATTCCAGGATACCATGAGGAACGCCCACATGAAGAACTCCATAGTCTGCTGAAAGAGTCACGAGCGGTTCTTCGCCCCCTCCCACCGTGCCGACGCGCGTGCGTAGTTCTCCATCACCCTCTCCCGACGAAGCTCATCATACCGCCTGAATACCGCCTCCACTTCCGCTCCCTCTTCCTCCACCTTTCCGACAAGATGTCCCAGTACAACCGCATCCTCCATCGCGAGAGCAGCGCCCTCCCCACCAGGGGGTCCCTGTATCAGTCAGTCCAGCTCACTTCACCAATCAGGTTAACACTCACCCCATGTGCAGCATCCCCAACCAGAACCGTCCTTCCCCTCCAGTACGTCCCTCCATTAGGCAAGACCCCACACTGGAAAAAATGACCATTCCTCCACACCCTCAACCACATCCTTAAACACTGGATCCCCCCCTCCAAACCTCTCCACCAACTCTTTCTTCGCCTCTGCTCCCATGGCGCCCTTCCCGCGCCACCCGTCCTTATCCCCGTCGGGAGCTTTAACTTCCATCAGGGCGCCCACAAATACCTTCTCCTTCCGCGGCCCGCAGTAACTTGCAATAATACTCCACCTCATACCCGAAGCCACCGCTGTTCCCTCGAACCCCTCCTTCCCTATTAACCCCTCAGGTGTAGCCGAAAACCCATACGCCGAACTCAACCCCGAGTACGTCGCCTTCCTGTCCGGCTCGACATACGCCCCTCGCACAAGAGAGTGTATCCCATCGCACCCAAACAACAACTCGCTCTCCACCTCTCCCCCATTAGCAAAGACCGCCGCAACCTTTCCCTCATCTACCTCTCGCACGCCCTCGAGGCGCTTCCCAAACACGACGCGCACGCCTACCTCATCCAGCGCGCGGATCAGGAGCTCAAGCAGCAGCGCGCGCTCGATGCGTAGGCTAGTGTGCCTGTCTCCGCATCTGAGAAGAGGATGGCGCCGAGTTTAGCCCCGCTTCGGAGGGAAAAGATACCTATCTCTTTTGTCTCGAAGGCGATTTCTTTTGCGGCGGCGAGGAGGCCGAGGGAGGCGAGAATGCGCGAGACGGGGGGAGTGAGGTTGATGGCGCCCCCGAGGGTAGAAGGGGATGGGCGCAGCTCGTAGATTGTAGGGATGGTTGAGGAGTAGCGGTTGAGGGAGAGCGCGAGGAGGGCGCCGGAGACGCCTAGGCCGATTATGGTTGCGCGTTGGGGAGGCATGGGTAGGTTATTACAGTATTTCGCGGAGAGTTTAATGCGTGAACTGTGAGTGACTGTAGTTTTGCTTCTCCAAGTCCTTGAGGTGAAATGCCTCTTTTATACATGGTTGCGAAGATTCGAGATCTCGCATTCCCTCGGATTCCCAGCCGTGGCTACGTACTCTCACACGTCTCACCGTACCCATTCCCGCATCGCTAGCACTCGGCCAACCCTGGGCATATCATTCAGCCACGGCCCGTTGTTAAAGACGCTTAGTAGGAGGTGTGCCGTGGAAGTGTCACAGCCACGCGGCTGCTGATACGTCGTCTCTGTTGGATTGGCCCGTCTGACACTCGACATAGTTTGACAGATGTAGCTACTGGATCAAGCATTTTCGGCTAATAACAAGCGCTTGAAAGGGTCGATCATGATGACGCCTTCATGGCACCTTACTGTAGATGTTATGCGAGCCAAACAGGTGGGTGGAGGGGATAATAGGCTTCTTGTTGGGTGATGCCTGTTACTACAGGGGTGCACGTTGGGCGAATATGATATTTCTCTATGCGTCGAGACCAGAGCGAGGAAGAGTTCTAAGATGCAGCACTATAAAGCTAATAACACACTGACAAACTAGTACAATGGCTTAATCCAAATGCTTCAATTTCAGTATCAATTCGTCTACGCATAGTCCTTCAGATCTTTAGACATGGCGAGTACCGTTAAACATGGCACACAAGCTCCAAAACGCCAACCAAAATCTACACCACCCCATCATAGCGCCTCAAACACCCCAACCCAATCGCTCACTGCTTCAACTTCAACCCCAGCCACCCCGTCGACAGCTCCCCCATATTCCCCATCGGTCCCCTCCAACTTATATTCAACACGCCCATAAACACCTTACCCCCCCCCCCAATCTCATCCGGCTCCCCCACCTTCTCCACCACAAAGCAGACCTGCTGTACCCCACCCCGACCCACCACCGCTTTCCCTTTCTCCCCTTTCTCACCATCCCACAGGGACTCCAGACTCCTCGCCCGGAACCAACTCTTCGTATCTAGTCTCACGCCCTCTAGCACCAGTGCTTCCTCGCCCACGTTCTCTAGCTGCGCCTCGAGTGCCCAGCCGCCGTCCACGGTCCCGATTTTTGTACGCACCACCAGCGCCGGGCGCGCGACGAACTGGTATAGCTTCCTGAAACTGCGGACACGGCCGGATGTCGATGTGGTTTCAGAGTATGACACCGTGACAGCGAGGACGTGGGGGCCCTCCTCGCGGAGGTGGCAGGTGATTATCCCCTGCAGGCTTGCGGCGGGAGCGAGATCGGTAGGCGGCGGGGCAGACTGAGAGAGCGGGTCTGAGTCCGGCGAGGACGGTGTGGACGCCGAGGCGAAGGAGACGGGGAGGGAGGTAGTGAGGCTTGGTGTTTTCATTTCCGCTTCTATTTTGACGGAGTGCACGCGCGGTGCGTCGGATGGGAGTTCATTATTCGCGCAGAGGGTGCAGGAGAATGTCTCTCCCACGTATGCGTTTCCGAAGGCGGGGGGGAGGGTGAGGAGGGGCGTGAGGGCGAAGGGGTAGGAGGGCGCGGAGGGGTAGGTGAGGGATGCGGCGCGGGGGATGGATTGGGCGAGATTGGATGTTGGGGAGGGGTGGGGGAGGGGGTATTGGATTGCGAGGGAGGGTCGGGTTAGGCTGTGGGTGATGGGTTAGATTGGGGTTGTGCGAGCGGGGGGGGGAAGTACGGACCGGAGGACTTTGAGGGAGACGGCATGGGGCTCTTTGGGCACTTCGGTGGTGCTCACGGACTGAGCGCGCTGGTGCGCCATGATGGTTCTGTCTCAGCTGTCAAAAGCCATTGGTTTCTGGGGATTGGGTCGACTTGGAAGCTGGTGGTAAGCGGATGGGAGCTGCGAGCGGTTCTGCCATGATTCACCGCCTAGGTTGTAATCTTATCGGATCGGATTTGTATGTGTATGAACGGCCGCTCTTGGCGATGGAAAGAAAATCAACCTCTCAAGAATATAAAACTGTATGCGAACGCAACGATGTCGATAGAAGAAGAGAAAGAGGAGAAAGCAGGGGAAGTGCAACTCGTACGCACAGAAGGCCTCGCACTTGTCCTAAACACCCCCAAAGGTACCCATACTCACCCCCCACCACTCCCCACACAGACAAAATGACAGAGAACAGGCCGAGGCGTCTTCGCAGGCAGAGACATCCCAGGGGGTACAATTTTAGAGGTCTGCCCAGTTCTAATACTGGACCCTCAGGAGAACGAAGAGCACGTCAGGAAGACAGATCTTTATAACTACACATAGTAAGCATCGCCTGCACGTGTTTTACTGGCCCGTCATGCCCTGACATATTACACAGTAACTGGCCACTCCCAGCAGCTGAGGGTTCCAAAGCCCCAAGAAAGACGCAGGCGGTGGTGTTTGGGATTGGGAGTCTTTTTAATCATTCTCAAAGACGGCAGAATGTGGGCTGGATGCGCGATGTGAGCAAGGGGGTTGTGGTTTATAGGACGCTGCAGGATGTTAGGAAAGGAGATGAGTTATGTATTTCATACGGTGACCGTCTAACCTTTATGGATGCGGATGCCAAACGAGTGGATAGCGATGATGAGGACGACAATGCGGCGTTGGCAAGGATAGATTTGGTTTGATACACGGGCGTACTTTTTATATTGGTCAAGAAATGGATTTTATAGCCTACAAGAGTTTTTAGAGGACTAGAATCTGTGGATTTAGAGAACACTTGATTTACCTTGAACTCTCATCTTTGACCCGCTCCGGCTTGCCCCAAGGTTGTCAGTGTGCGGCACAGATGCCTGATTACCTGTGGTGTTCAGGTAATTACCTGGGTAATTACCTACCTGGGCTCATTCTCAAAATACCTGAGTATCCCGGTATTTTCAGATACTTACCCAGATACATGCTAAGTATTGCCAAGTGTAGCCAAGCCGCACAAATGCTAACGTTGAAATACTCGTCTTCATGCTTGATATGGTGATAATTGCCGTGAAAATGAGTGACTCTCCGTTGTCAGACGTGCCGACGGACCTTAATGGCTATAATCCTCACGATGAGCTAGCCCTACTAGGGCTTTTACCCCTTTTCAGCAATCAAATTCAATTCCTGTCCGTCTACACCCACCTAGCCAAATGCTACCGCTAACGTAATCGCTGCTGTTCACGAAGGAACTATATTCAAGAATACTACTTAAGAGCAACCCGCCAACTATCAAAGTATGCTATATGCAGCCTAATTACGGATACTCGCCCGCAGCTTAAACCTATGCTCGAGCTGCTGCTTCAACTAGCAATCTTTAGAAACACTATAGTCTTAAGTATAAAGGAATCTATAATGCTCTTAAACACAAGAATAAAGCGCCTTTAAGTTAATCTAGCAGCACATCATCATTTTTTAAGCCTTAGAGACTAGCAACTTATGAATTAAGACTAACAAACAATCTAGCCAAATATAGAGAGTTAGTGCTATCGTTTATAGTATCTAATAACCTATCTTTACGCATTATCAAAAGCTATTCATATTGTTAATTAGTATAGTTCTTAAGTCCATCTATGTTATTACTTTCGTTAAGAACATTATACTAAGAACTACAACGCTAATTCTCATATTACTAAGGCATACTACAGCTTAAACTCCATTCTCATATTATACATGGAGGCTAAATATCCATAACGACAGATGCATGGTCTATACGGAACTATATATAGTATGCTATAGTTACCGCTCATTAGATTAATAATAAATGGCAGTAGAAATCAAAATTACTTAATGTGATACATCTTTAAGAGCCTATTCATAGCGGTGAATACTTAGCTTAGCAATTAGCAGCTGTAACGTACTTGATAAGTAAGCGGTCCATATAAGTAGGCGGTCCACGCCCTACCAAAACCACCACTTTACGGACCACTTTACTTGTCATGCCTCAACCAATTGATATCCAATCACTATGTAAAGAAGGGCGAATGGCCCTTGCAGTCAAATCATACAAATCAGGCTATTTTACAAGTATACGGGGCGTAGCGGACACGTACGAGGTCTCTTATACAACTTTACGGGCGCGTCTCTAAGGACGCGTTCCGTAACGAGAAATACGGTCCGTAAACCTCAAACTTACAGATACAGAGGAATTAACGCTTGTTAATTAGATCTTATCTATGGATGAGCGAGGCTTACCGGTTCGTACGGCTTTAATTCAAGATATGGCTAACTTATTGCTTTAAAAACGGACTGGTACAGACGCGTCTCCTCTGCAACAAGTTGGCGTCTAATGGCCATATAACTTCGTACGACACCATGACTCTTTACGGGCCTGTTATAACCGCAAATACGATTACAAGCGTGCCTTATGCGAAGACCCGACTATTATTTGAGACTGGTTCCGACTTGTACGAAATACAGTCGCAAAATATGGAATCTGGGACGTGGATATCTATAACTTTAATGAGACAGGCTTTCAAATGGGTGTGATTTCAACTGCAAAAGTCATTACAGCCTCTAATCGTACGTTACGGCCCATAACGGTCCAACCTAGGAACTATGAATGGACTACAGCTATTGAGTGTATTAATGCAGACAGTTGGTCGCTTCCTCTAATGATTATACTCAAAGGCAAACTCCATATCTCTACCTAGTATACAGACGCTTTACCGTCTAATTAGGAAATTGCGGTTAGTGATAACAGCTGGACTACGGATCAATTAGGCCTTATCTGGCTTACAGACGTCTTTGAAAAACATACAAAGGATTGTAGGGAAGGAATATATTGACTTCTTATCCTTAACGGACATAGAAGTCATATTACAGCTGAATTTGACTTGTTTTGCAAGGACCGTAATATTATTACTCTCTGTATGCCTCCGCATTCCTTGCATTTACTTCAACCTCTTAATGTAAGCTGTTTTGCGGTCCTAAAACGGTCATACGGGCGACAAATTGAAGATCTTATGTAGGCTGGAGTTAATCATATTAATAAGTCTGATTTCCTTCCAGCCTATTTTACGGCCTGTACAGAAGCTTTAACCTCACGTACGATCCGTAGTGGGTTTGCAGCTACAGGATTAGTCCCATACAATCTAGAACGTGTTCTCTCGAAGCTTAATACTCAATTACGGACGCCTACTCCTCTGATTCTATCCGTAGACGAACAAGCATCCTAGGTCCCTAAAACGCCACATAATATACAGGAGCTAGAATCTCAAGCTAAGGTAATTAGAGAGTTCGTATAACGTCGTACAGCTGGTTCTACTAGTCCTACAGATCGTGCAGTTCGACAATTAGTTAAGGGCTGTCAAATGGCTATGCACTCCGCAGTCCTCCTCGCGGACGAAAACAAGAAGCTACGGGCCGCAAACGAACGCCAAAAGAAGAAAAGAGCCGTACGGAGGTCGTATATTGCTACGGGGGGTATTTTGACAGTCTAGGAGGGCTTGGATCGATCTGTAGCTGCAAATATAGAGCCTACAGGTCAGTCTACAGGTGGGGCTCAACAGCGACAAATCCGCGCACCACAGACGTGTAGTGTTTGCAGGTCTCTTGAACATACGGCCCATACGTGCCCAGAACGAGTTAATTCGTCTTAGTTTAATTTAATAATAATAATTTTAATTAATTGTTAAATAATTGGTCTGTAAAGTGGTGGTTTTAGTAGGGCGTAGACCGCCTACTTGTATGGACCGCTTACTTATTAAATACGTTAACAGATAGTATAGCTATTATAGGCGCTATCTTTACATGTACCCGAGACAACGCATCATTAAATACTATGATGCTCTTAGAATATGAGAAATTAGCTAGCAACGCCTAAACATTAACTTAACAACCTTAGACATTTACTGTTAAAGAAGGCGATGTCTAGTGTATTACACATATCATAAATCTCGCAGTTTAAGCTGCTCTTACGGGTTTAAAAGCAGAACCAGATGTAGAGACAGAGACATACTAGTGTGAGTAAGGTGCAGCTTAGATTCCATTTAGTAGTGATAGTCATGTAGAAGTCATGAATGCTCTTATAAAGCTACAAAGACATATCTATGTCTTTCATAATCAACAAGCATAGAAGGATGCTTTATAATGACAAGTCAAAGCTATAGGTTTAAAGCTATAGCAACTATTACTTAATATGCTAGTACAATGGAATTCAACACATCGTATGCTTAATACAGCATTAAAACTCTAAATACTAATCATAGTAGTATGCATAACATAACAGCTTAATATTAGTATAAAGGATATTACATTAACTATAGGATATTAGGCTGTTATTAAAGATCTTAAACAACTGTTCTTAATATTTCTTAAACCATTAAGACAGCTACAAAGTGATACATATCTGTCACTTAACTTTGCTATTCTACTTTATCTTAAAATGATAAATAAAGTTAAGAAGATGTAATAAGAAGTTAGCGAGCACTTAGCAATTGGTATTACATGCATAGTAGCTTATTAAAAGCTTCACGCGTATTATACTCTTATAACAAATTAGCAATGTAAGAACTTAGCTATAGCTATAATTTACGATCTACAGATGAACCATATAGTGTTTAAAAAGATATATCTAGATAGTATAGATCATGTACGAATCACATAGGCAAAAGCATAGTTTGAAGATGTTTGTAGAACATATAAGACATAGCAATATCATCTTAATACAGAGTGTATTAAACGTGAAACAGCTCTTACAGATGCATTAGGAAATGCAAATACTAGAGTATAAGAACTAGATTCTAATAAAGATTTATTTACATTAGAGGGTATATCATTTAAAGAACTAGAATGGAAACGATGGATGCTTAAACCACAGCCTAGTAAGCATACTAATATTCTTAAATATTAGTCTGCAAAGCAATGTTAATATCTAATAATTGCTTAAGTTACTCAAGACCATCTTGTAATTCCTATGACATTAGCACCATTAGAACGGGTATTTAGTAATGGTAGCGATATCATTACTAAGAAAAGGAATAGATTGTTGCCATTAACAATTAGATATCTGCTTTACTTATGGAATTAGGGTTATTTACCAGATGCCGACAGCAACAGTGATGATGTAGATAATGAGGCAGAAGAATAGGAATAGGGGCTGTCTATTTTATTATTATATTTGTTACGAGTTTCACTTTTCTAGTTACATATTCTAGTTAACGTATTTCACATACAAGTGGCGCACATAAACGAGTGGCGCACCAAAACACTAGAATTGACTATTACTACCTACTACTACACCACCACCCTACATAATGAGCCTTATTCAATCGTAATTAAATCATTGTGCCTCTTGGACGTACGGGAATTATGGCCTATAGTACCACATAAGCCACAGCGCTTCTATTGGCCCTTAGAGCCCACCTGCCAACTACCCTCACTTGCCACCTCCGTACGGACTTAAGCATCTACCTCAGCACTCTTAAGGATATCCTCTCCCTCTTGTACGGAGAGGCTACCTCCTTGCATTATACGCCTCTTGCACTTCCTTTCCCTCCTCTTTTTCTGTTCATTTGCTGCTTGTAGAGCCTTAACTTCTGCCTTAAGTAGAACAGCAGAATGCATCATAACTTGCGCCCCTTTGGCAAGCCGGCTTAGTGCATCATTAATTAAGGTAGGAGAGCTATTCTAATGTCGTACGACACGGTTCTTAATATGCTCTGTCTGAAAATCAAGCTCCTATATAGTTTAGGGAGTCTTTAAAGTCTAATTGTTACTCTTAACTATAGGAGGAGTTAGAGTTCTTAAGTGTAGATTTAAGTAAGAGAGGACACTCTATAGCTCGTACGGAACTAGCCCTATAGCTTAGAATCCGCTCTTAATGTTCTGCTCTATAAATGTAGCTTTAAATGCTTCTTTAAATGTAGAGAGAAACTCAAGCTTCGTAATATGATTTATCCTGTTCTATACAAAGGTTTTAATCTAACGTCTGTACAAAAGCTTTAGTAGGGCAAAGCAACTAACGTTAAGTAGGTAAAGGATATGCAAGGAGTGTAGTGGCATACAGAGGGTGATTATCTTCTGTTCTATACAGTAGTGTTGAAATTAAGCAGAGATGTGGCTCTCATGCCCATTAAGTATAAGAAGGCGATAGGTTCCAACCGTACAAGCATTTGTATGTTGATTAAAGTGTTGAATCCACTTATACCCAATTGAATTTAAATTCCACCCATTCTCACTTAGTGTAATCACCTAATCGTCTGGTAATCCTAAGTCCTTGTACTAAGCAGAGAGGTGATTCTGCGCCTTGAAAATGATGAACGGCAGGAGTGCCATCCGTACGAATTAACACCTTAGATAATTGACACCTACTCTCTATTCCCTAGCTGTATAGTCTTTAGACAGCTCTTTGCTTCTAAGCTTATAACTACCTTTGCAGTAGCAATAACTCCCATTGCAAAACCTGCTTCATCAAAGTTGTAGATATCCTGCTCTAAGATTCTATATTTTGCAACTATGTTTCGTATAAGAGAGAACCACTCTTGAATTATCTTAGGATCTTCGCATTTTGCTCGTTTGTAATCGTACTTCTAACTAAACTTTGCTTTGATTTCCGTACGACGCTTAATGAAGTTGGTAGTCTAGTTTATCCTAACAGGGCTCTTGCCTCGTTTAGAGAGCAGAAGGTCTGCCATTTCTTACACACCTTACAGCTGGGGCGGGAATCCACATGAATCTAGGTTGAGGATGTACTGAACAAGAGTTGACTCTTCGTACAAAGTCAACTTCTATAAGTTGGGAGTAGAATCGCATTAAGAAGTAACACTATAAGCGCGTTGTCTAAGTGTTGTTTTAGGGACATCATACGACATTGCAGCAGCTTGAACACTTTAAATATAGCCTTGTTTAATTGATTGAATAGCTAGAAGTATCCTACCCTCTTAATTAGAGGATTTAGGTTGAGTTGGTGGTGCCATTGTTCACATAAGTAAGTTGACGCGTTTTTAGTGTTTTAGTGTGCCACTCGTTTATGTGCGCCACTTGTATGTGAAATACGTTACATATCATTATCTATTTTAAATATCAAAAGCGTCATTTTTGTATACGGAATTAAGGCTCAACTACCTGCTAAAGTATCTGTAAATACCTACCTTACCTAAGCAAAGTTGCTTAGATACATACCTTACCTAGCAAGGCAGTGTTGCCTAAGTAGTACTTGCTGTAAGTAGTACTCAGTGAGTACCTAAGTACTACTGTACTTAGGGACTCACTAAGTACTACTCTAAGTACTCTAATGTAACGCTAGGTCTTAAACTATAAGACTTATAGAGGTTTCGTTCGTTTAACTTAACAGAGGTGATAGGGGATTAGACACAAAGGCTTTTGTAAAACATGTTACTAGTATATAACAAATACTGTATTAAGTTGAGCACGAAGCTCCTATCTAAGAACTAACTACTTGCTTATATAGTAGCGTTGTGCTGAATGGGCTCTAAGGAACTCACTTGAGTCCCTAGAGTCCTAGACTACTAGGACTCCTACATAGTCTATAGAGTCCTGGACTACTAGGACTCTCACATAGTCTGTAGAGTCTGTCACGTGATGCGCTTGGAACTAATATCTTCCGCTGCCCCTCTAGGCACTAGGGTCAGTCTTATGCAACCTCCTCCCTTTCCCTCCTATAGTTGGCTAGCCTTCCTGTTCTGCTGTAACACTCACTCCTTCCCCCCTAGGAGTTCGTCTTGAATCCTATAAGTATGGCCCGTGTCCCTAGGACTCCGTTGTTCCCTAACGAGTCCTTTACCTGCAACATGTGTACTGACACTGCCTGCAAGCTCTAGGAACGTAACGATCTCGTCCGTCATATCCTTAAGAACGGGTACAAACTACACGTAATGGATTCCTGCTTAAACTGCGTGAGGCGGAATGTAACTTGTGTTTCGTCCTCAAAAGACTTGTGAAGATGCGCTGAGTGCGTTAGGCGTAATCTAAAAGAAAAGTGTGACTGTATAGGTCCTGAGCATCCCAACTAGGTGAAGCTTGAACAGGAAGAGGAA
>KV459511.1:19070-70540 GCA_001662645.1 Pseudogymnoascus sp. 03VT05 | reverse complement strand
TAAATTCATAGGTTGTTTTAGCGCTAGTTTATCATACGTTTCTTGCTTAGAGGTTGTGAGGGACTCAGCCTCTAATTCCTCCTTAGAGCTTTCACCTTTAGGCGTGCTATTGCCATTTATTCCCTAGTCTTACTAGCCCTAGAATGTGGCGTTCAACTGTCCTTGCTAAGTGGCGTTAAGTTGTTTACTGAACTTCTTGTTGCTGTTACCCTTCCTTAGTTGTCTGCAGTCTCTAGCTATATAACCAGGCTTATCACAGTTAAAACAGAGTCTTTCCTTAAACTGCCTGTCTTTCTTAGGGTTGCAGGGCTGTCTGGGTTTGAACGTGGCATTGAGTTCCATAGGGTCCAACTAGCGGTTATCCCTAGGGTGATTGTCTCTTCAACGTCCTTCGTTCTTCTAGTACTTGTTATACTTCCTAGGTCCATCGTAGGTTCGCTTCTCTTTCTGAAACTCGTACAGTCAATTGTCAATTCGGACTGTGTGCTTGATTAGCAACACCATGTCTGTTGGCTGATTTTCCATTCAGGCGAGTTCCATGCGAACGTGGCTCTTCAGACTATGACGGTAGTGGCTAAGGAGTGCGTTGGTATCCCATTTGGTTTGGTTTCTATATCTCTAGAATTCTGTGGCGTACGTGAGGGCGCTGCCAGTCTGCTTTAGTCAAAGCAGATGGTCTTTAGCAGTCTTAACCTTGTCAATGTTGCTAAACATGCGTTGGATTTCCTTCTGGAATCCTTTCTAGTCTCTGAACATAGACTGTGTTGTGGCCATGCTTCCACATGTGTTCTCGTGTAGGAAGTAGTCCTTAAGGAAGGGCTCAACCTATCGTAGGGCTTCCCCCCTAAGGTAGGACATGGTCCATAAAGCATAACTGTCTGCAGTAGGGAACTTGTTGTTGTTGAAGTACTAATACAGTTCAACCTGTAGCAGGAACACTTCAAGATCCTTACGGTTGCTAGAGTACGTGTCGGGCAACTTAACGCGTAAGGTTTCCCTAAGTTCGTTGATGGCTAGTGCGTTAGGCATCTCTTCATTCTCAGGCTTAGACTTCTGAGACGAAGTTGGCATAGTAGGGGCTTTCCCCTTCAAGCTGACAACAGACATGTTGCTTTGTGTATGAGCCGGTACCTCGTAGAAGTGGTGCTCAAAGTGTAACGCTAGGTCTTAAACGTATAAGACTTACAGAGGTTTCGTTAGTTTAACTTAATAGAGGAGGCAGGGGATTAGACACAAAGGCTTTTGTAAAACACGTTACTAGTATATAACAAATACTGTATTAAGTTGAGCACGAAGCTCCTATCTAAGAACTAACTATCTACTTATATAGAGGCGTCGTGCCAAAGGGATATTCTAGATATTTGGATATTCCTAAATATCCCAACTATCCGAATATCCATTACGTGGCCAAATGGATATTCTGGATATTTGGATATTCCTAAATATCCCAACTATCCGAATATCCATCATGTGGGGTTAGGGATGCTATTGGTTCTAGAGACCTGTCGTCCTAGGAGTCGCCTAGCTAATCACATCCTAATCTGAGCCGTAACAAGGTACTACTTAACCTTAGGTTTCTTAGATACTAAACAACCTAATTAAAGCTATATTATAGTCTATATTTATTAAAACTTAGATTTTACACCATTAAAATAGCTCTCTAACCTTAATCTATATAGCTGTTAACTAGTTTATAAAGGGTGTATTATAAATAATGCATTAACTAGCATTATTAAAGGTAGAGAACTAGAACCCCTAATAGGCAAATAAAGTACTAAGTAAGTGCTAGAAGGCTAGAAAAACACATCTATAGTAAGGAAGGCCACTTAGTTAATAGGAGGTGTAGGATCTATAGGATAAGAGGGATGTTATATAGTAAGTAAAGTAGGAGATAAGGGTAAGTAGTAGTTAGAAGCAAAGGGAAGAAACGTAGGCACACTACTATAGTAAGTGTAGTAGGACTAAGCATAATGTGTAGACTTGTTAGATTATAATAGACCCCTCTAAGGAAGAGGACTCTAAGTAATTTTAATTAATTTCTAGTGTTAAGGTGGATTTATTATAATTATTATTACGTTAGTACATCTAACTAGGACTTTTGCTTATCTGGGACTTTTGCTATACATGTATGTTAGTATTTATTATATACTAGTAATGTGTTTTATAAAAGCCTTTATGTCTAATCCCCTAACTCCTCTAATAAGTTAAACTAAGAAAACCTCTATAACTTCTATCATTTAGAAGCTAGCATTATAAAATCATTTACTAAGTTTAGAACAACATAAATGCTGTGATCTAGTAAGTTTTTATATTAAGAAGTAGATAAAGTACATACTTGTCATTCTTATTATTATATCTCCCCTTTACATATTGCTAAATTAATTTAAGTTGCTAGGAGAAGCCTCTACTAGCTTCCTATAACATATAAACGTAGCAATCCTAGTTAATTAGTAAGGTGGCGTTATGTAGGGAATAAACATACTTTATAAGCAATTGCCTCATTTGTCCCTCTATATGAACTTAATTCTACTATAGCACTAGCTTAAGCACTAGTTTTAGAAAAGGCAATTAGACTAAAAGATAGTTAGACTCTATAATGCTTATGTAGATAGTTATGGTTGTTAAAACACTACAAATGTATCATTAATATTTCTAGGTCATTCTTAGTAACTAAGAACTTATTACACTTTTTTGTATATAAATTATATTTCTACGTTAAGGGCCCTTTAATGAACGAGTATATGTTAATTAGAGCTTTAATAAGAGAGAGAGTATAATACATATGCTAGTAACATTACTAACGACATTCTTATCTATCTTAGACTTTGTAATGTGGCTTTAATAGTATAAATATAAACTAGATATTAAGTACACTAGTAACTATTAGAAGTTTGCTAATTCAACCATGTTATGATGTAGTATAGTATTTAACAAAACCTTTGTATAAATTGCTATCATGCTCTAGTAGCGCCTTCTCTAGACCCCTTATAGTAAGAAACCTAATATCTCTATTAGTAGCCCCTATATAGTGCTAAGTTTAACCTACTCTTAGGATATATTTGCTACTTCCGCGTGCTTGTCTTTAGTAGCGCTAGTAAGCGTGCGCTATTTAACCTAGTTCTTCACTTTCTGTTAATTAGGTAAGCTCTACATAAAAAGTCCTCGCTTTTTTGCCAGATTAATATGATCCTACTGTAACATTGCCTTCTGTCCTATTATAATAGGAAGTGGGTCCTTAAAAAGGAGTTGAGAATGTTATAGATAGCAGACTACGAAAAGTGAAGGTGGTGGGGAGTCTGCCTTTATACTACTTTCAAACCTCACCTCGCTCACCCTCGCTCACCTTGCTCACCCTTGCTCACCCTCGCTCACCCTCACTCACCCGGCCATGGCCATCTAAATTCGCGGTGCATCGCGTCCATCGCGTCTCAATATGAGACCCACATCTTGTTGTTAACGTGGCCGCCATCACGAAACTGAGGGGGATAACCGGATTATCGTGAGAGCATCAAAATTTTGAGGCGGCGACGCTCACCTACTAGGCCGGATGTCACCAACCGAAGTAAAAAGCAGGTGGTTGCTTGAGATGGGTGGATTAGTAGTTGGGTGGTGACCACCAGCGAATACCCACTGTTGTATGTTTTTTGGTATTTCTTTTTTGCTTGCGTAGAGTAGACTGTCAATAATAGTCGCAAGCATTTGTGTAATAGGGGAGCGACGCTTTTTGACTTAATGAGACAGAGCCTCCTGCGGACGAGTGATTGCAACTCAGTACTAAACCTAGGCAAGAGAGTGACAGAGATTAGACTGAATCCCGACGACCAATGCCGGCAGTAACTGGAACCCGCCCTCTCTCATATCCGCCACACAGGATAGACGGCGGAGGCAAGTCGATACCGTTCGCTGCTCTGGAGTACGCATTGTCCCCTGCCAACACCTCCACGGAAGCTCGGAGCTGCATACGAGGGCTACCGACAGACGTGCGAGTAGAAAATCCCCGTTGCATGTGCCGCCGAGGCTTTTCCCTTAAATGCTCGCCCCAGTAAAGATAAGCAGGACCAGAAAGAGCCATAGACGGTTGAGCAAAAGTAAGCAGTTCGAGAAACACCAGGCTGCCGTGAATGAGGTTTGCCACATCCACCGAACCCCCTTGCAAAAGCTATGGATCTTCACTTCTGTAGCTTATGACTCAAGCGGCGGACCTTCTACAGATACCGAGAGCATTATGAGAGGTCTGACAGCGACCGCGACGTATGAAATGACTTACAGAGGCGAAGACGAGGATCCCTAGCCTCAAATCCGGCCCGGGACGTTTCATCCCCAGGAAGTGAGCAACTATTTTGGTCAGGAGATTATCGCCACTACAAGGCCCATCTCCTATCGTCATCTCTTCCACTGCTATCTCTTGAAAATAGTGGCGAGCAGGGAGGTGATATAAAGGAGACAATACACGTGACTCAGCCGTCACTTGACCTTTAATTGTCACGTTTGATTTGTAGTTATACTTTTACCTTC
Organism: Pseudogymnoascus sp. 03VT05; assembly: GCA_001662645.1. Lineage (NCBI taxonomy): Eukaryota > Fungi > Ascomycota > Leotiomycetes > Thelebolales > Thelebolaceae > Pseudogymnoascus > Pseudogymnoascus sp. 03VT05. The sequence continues at coordinate 66,025 of KV459511.1, read as the reverse complement.
AACCAGTGACCAACTTGCTCGTTGTCACCACATTCGTAGGCTCTCATTGATTTCGCCTATTGGACACCGGTGTGAGGTGTGGCGCCTCACCGTCAACAGCGAACAACCAATGTCGGCTGTGGTGCCTTCGGTAACCGCGGCGCCCGAGCAATGCCATAATGAGTCAATAAAAGCCCCGGCTATGAAACAGTTTCGGGGAACATCCCAAAGCTGTTGCCTAGAATTCCCTTTAGGCGCCGGCGACCGCGTGCAAGACGCCTGGGCGTATTCTTGGTCCTTTTCTGAAGTTCCACAGCGTCGTTGGTGATCGATCGAGGAGCCTCAGTGACATCGGTTGCGATCGTCTCGTTATTGGTTGGCTGTAAATGCGAAGCGCGTCCGATAATTTGGCCAAAATGATTGGACGCGCCGAGCGGTCACATCCCACATATCACAAAATGGCTTTTGTGATATGCGCGAAAAAGGAATAGGGTGTAGCGGACAGTACTTAGCGGCCGCCGCAGCGTGGCACAAAATGTAACACATATCTCGGCACGGTGGAAGTGCTAATATGGTTCTGGCGCTGTCTCATCCAGAACCGCCCGCCGCCGGCCGGCCGGCGGGACAGTTGATCGTCGATGCAAACAAGAACAAGTCCGAACGGTAGGGCTTGCTGCACATGAAGCTCGAGGGCTCGAGCTTCAAACGCACAGTTTAAAGAACCGCGCAGGACGACGTCATTTACAAATGCAAAGCCTTACAAGGACACGTGTATCAGACTTCACTGCCTACAAAGCAAGCATGGCTGCCCAAGAGTATGATCTCTTGGCTGTTATTGCTGGATCGTGTCGCTATTATCGGCCGCTATCTGGCTGCATGCACAAGCGCTGCGGAACGCTGCAGTCGACTGGCTGGCGTTTGGATGTTGGCTGCTTCCTTGCAGTGGTCCGGGGTTCGTCGTGCATTTCACAACCAACAAGTGTGAGCCGGCACACTCGCAAGGGGGAACGCGACCAACGAATGAGAGCCGGGCCCCCTAAAGAGCCCGATATCATTGGCAGCCGGCCCTCTCGGCCAACACATGAGTCTCCAAGAGACAAGATGTAGTACCTCCCTCTTGCCAAATCGCTTTGCGCAGCCTCCTATTTTAATCCTATGCCCAACAAATCTTGCGAACAGATATACCAGTGAAAATTTCTTCCCTGCTCGTCTCACTTGAGATGAGCAAAGCAATTTACCAAGAGGTAAGAAAGCGAGATTTGTACCCACTCTCTGAATCGGGAACTAGGGTCCGAAGCCCATGCGACGCTGGAGAGCGCAGGGGTCTTACCACACCCACGGAAATAAGTACAAGTCACCGAAAGGAACAGCAAATTATTGTGCTGCCACCGCCGGAAGTGGCACAAAGATAGGGGCGAGACTTGTATGTTTGCTTCTTGCTGTGTCTGGTTTCACGTATTTTTACATGTGTTCTTTTCTCGTAACATGCGGTGTAAAATGCAGTGTTGTGAAATGTTGCGAGCGACGCTGTATCATGTTACCATTTGACTTCCCTCGGGAGAGGTTTGTGGAGTCGGTGTAGGATCGCCGGCACGGATACATTCAGATACGTGGTACGGAGACCTGCAGTAACGGACCGTAGTGTCCATAGCGGGGCTGCGCAGGAAGACCTGGGTGAGTCGGAAGCGCCCCAAGAAACCCTTCTGCATGATGGCTAACTATCCCAGTGGCCCGTAATAGAATGTTGCGGTAAAATCTCTACCCACATACGTATTAACCAGCTGAATTTAATGACAATTTGTGCCTAGCACCTTCTCCGTAGTGTCATATATCATCCACTCAGGTGAGAGGGAAACGATAACGCTTGTAAGCCGATCGAGGCGGTGACTGTGTCTCAACCTGACTGGGTAACAATGAAGCCATCCAAAAGAACGGTGAGAGGTTTCGCATGAAATCGACGAGGGTAGGATTTTGAAAATTTCAACGACATGTATTTGTGCGTGCAAGGGGTGGTTAGATCGCTGAGCGCACTGTGGCTTAGCCTGGATAAAGAGGGAGGATAAAATATGCCCAACCCATAATCAAGAAGACTCATCAGATTGCGACAGCGAGGGTTTGCAAGAATCCGTAATTGCAATATGCGAACGGAGCTGAGTATGACCGAAGTAGCCAACCCATGGCAACTGTTCGAAAGCTGCGCCATTCATTCTATGGCTCATAATGCCCAACATATCTCGGGTTTTTAGTTCTTCAGCCACGTTCAGCTGAAAGTAGACCAAAATAAGAGTAACAGGCAGCAACCATTCTTAAAGGTATTCACAGGCGTGTGCCCTACTGGGTCAGCCAGGAGTCGCGGAGTCACCGTCAGCCTCTAGGCTACGAGCGGATTGGTTTGGGTTGGATCCAGTAACTTGGGAGAATCGCCTCCGCGTCTATTTTCAAAACAAGGTTTGGATCTGGGCTGCCTGTGACTTGAAAAGGAGTAGCATAATGAATAGCCGCAGCGCGTTCACTTGACTGCATCGTGGACGACCTGGATGCAATTAGTGGTTTAGCATCAAAAGTTATGTGCACCAGTGGCACATAACTTGTGCTGGACCGCGTACCTGCCCTTGGCAGCTTTCTTCGCCGTGATTCCATCTGGCCCATGCTCCTTCCACTACAAGACGAATGAGACGTCATTTCCTTCCCTATAGGGGAACATAGTGTGATGGTCGGAGAGTGCCAGTGCAAAAATCTTCTCCGGTCTCCTCATCGCAATCAAACATTCCCAGTCATATTCCCTGTCATTTGTCGAAAAGGCCTCTTGATTTCCCCCTTGGCCCAGCGCCGCTGTCTCATAAAGGGGCACGGACAACAACACGCTGTGCCGCCGGATACATAACACAAGAGTCACGAAATTATCTGACTCGGTCTGAGGGCCCGCCCGGGTCACAGATGTACCCGAGAAGGCGCAGACACTCGCATTCTTTGCCATAGTACGAGTGAAGTGTCGGTATGTATGTTCGCGATTGAGGCATTTTGTTGATCGTACCAAATGTACTCGTACTTTCGAACTGTAGGGGGTGGCCCCCAACTCTTATTGCCAAAGTAATGCATGGTCCTGGGCGACAAGTTGGACAGAGAGTCGAATCCCACTTCGTCAGAGCGCGTATATGTGCGAGTTCAACGGCTAGACTTGCTTCGAGTAGGTTTATTTGGAAATCATCCATTCATCCTGTACTCAACCCCGTCAGCCCCTCTCTTTTTGATCCCAGGAAGTTCGTGTACTTCGTACCTTCTCTCGGGAAGTTGTATTTCAGTAGAGTTACTTTCGCACCGCACATTGCCATTTATGCAGCGAGTACCCGTGTGGCACAAGTATCGTTCTGGTGGAGTCATCAATAAGATAAGTCGTGGGAAATCCTCCCTTCCCGCGACCCATACAAACCGTGGTGTACATTGGCAGCCCCCCTTCAGGCCCCCCCTGTTCAAAATCCACACTAGAACTCGTTGGCAGTACAAGAATTTAGTGGGAAATGTAGTGGGCTCTCTTCCCTGTCATCCACACACTTGCCCACTTCCCCCTCTCAAGCCCACTCTTGCCCACAACCCGCGCCCGCACACACGAATGTGCGTCGGTTACCTATATATCGGCCCTGTTGCCCACACCACCAACCTCTCCCATTTTGACTTCTTTGCCACCAGCAAACAAAATCTGTATCGACTACGTATAGTCATCGTTAGCTTTAACAAAACGAACCAAATCGACGAAATAGTTGGATCAACTCCGGTCCAACGTTCCAGAAGATTCTCGAAAGAAGCCGAAGTATCGCGATATCACGGCCTCTGCTATGTTCCAAGTCATCGAACTGTCTCTCTCCATCCCTCTACCCGACAAGATACCTCGGTGACGGATTATAACACAACAAACCCATATATTTACGATTCTGGATAGAGCGCCTGATAGGGAGCTCCCTCTTTTTCTTTTTTCTTTCGGTTTTTCGGTCGGGGTCTGCAGTATATTGAATGGATTAAACATAAGATGGCATACGCTTCGCCACCATACCACGGATACCCGGAAGGGACTCCCTCTCCCCTAGGACGACACGGCGGCTTTTATCAACAGGCCGCTCCTTCACCTCGTCACTACTCGCACTCTCGACACGCCAGTCACGACTACGGTCACGGCCATAGCTCCCCGGGCGCATCATACCCATCACCAAGATACTCAAGTTCTGGACGCTATTCTACCAGGACCGGCGGTGTTGCGTCGCCCTTTGGTGAAGCCGAATATGTGAGTGACAAAACGCGGAAGACGCATCATCATACCCACAACAAGCATGGTCAGAGCCAGACTTGGTCGTTTCCAAAGCCGCGGTTCACTCAGTCGTATCGAGCCTCTTATGGGGATTCCGACGAAGACGAGTTGATAAATATCGACGGTGATATCTATATTATTCCCGGTGGTCGACGCACGAAGCAAGCCTATTATCGTCGTAGTCGTGAAACTAATCACTACTATCCGCAGGGCTTCACTTATGACAGAGACGGTACTCCTGTCATCATTGCGGAGCCGACTCCACGACACACTGAAACTACGCCTCGACGTTCTCGCCGAGCATCGGCATCTACACCACAACGACCATCGACGGCAAACCGCCCTTCGAGCTCATCCAAGAAGCAGCCCCCACCCATTCCCAAGGCCACGGAGGCAGATGCGAGGGAGCACCACATTCCTGCAGGATATTCTCTGAAGAACTGGGACCCCACGGAGGAACCTATTATGCTCCTTGGCAGCGTCTTCGACGCGAACTCTCTAGGAAAATGGATCTACGACTGGACTGTGTACCGCCATGGACCCGCAACGCCCATCTCCGATGTGGCCGGTGAATTATGGCTCCTCCTTATCCAGTTGGCGGGGAAGGTCAAGCGTTCCGAAGAGTGCATGCCCCGGATCCGATCAGAGGACAACCGTCTCATGATCAACGACTTTATTGAATCCGGAGAACGCCTTATGGATAAACTCAAGAAGCTCCTCAAAGCATGTGAGGGACCCATGCTTAAGGTCGGCAAGAGGCTCGGGAGCAAGGAGCCACCGCTCCTGGGCAAGAACTCCGGCGTCGAGTTTGTCGATTCCATCTTTGGTCGTGATCGTCAGCTTGATCATACCGAGAAGTTCATGGCCAGCATCCGCCTATGGAACCTCCGCTTCGACGCCAACTGCGAGGACATTTTGCTTTACCCTACTGCTTAGGTTCACCACCACGCCTCATTTAGGCCTACTACACACATCAACATACACGGCACATTACCTCACCTCACTACAATCATACCTCATTTACATACCTTTCGTTTTTTACAACGATGGTACAACAGCTACATCGCGTCGCACGCGCTACAGCGGGCCGGTTATAGTCAACAACGCATTATACCCATATACCCGAGATCACTTCACACCGTGGTCTCTCAAAAAATATTTTCCAGCTATCAGTCATCCAAGTAAAGTAACGGGGCAACCCTGGCATTGGCGTTTCTCTTATGCATGTTTTTCCGGTTTGATACCACGGCATACGATCTAGACACGCACGGGCTTTTCAAGGGAATTCGGACGACGGATTGATACCAGGACACAGAATCAAGAAACTAAGAAGAAAGAGAAGAGAAAAAGGGAGGAGAAATTAGAATGGAACAGGAACGGTACAGGACGGACGGGGGCGGGGAGGATCGGAAAAGTTTATCGAGTACTGGAAGGCGCAGCGTTTATGGTACGCTTTTCTCCTTCGTAATGCGCGGGGCTTTCGTCAGGAAGGCGAAACTCGGCGAATTTTGTTTTAAGACTTGGGATTTGTTTGTCAGAGATTTTGGCATTTGGAACGGAAAGGCACAGGAGGCAACAATTGGATTCTTGGGATGGATGGATGGTGCATTATGGCATGGATCTGCCATTGTAATCGTATTTTTCACTCGGGACGCGCTGGTCGGAGGCCTATTTGGCGGTGGATATACCCCTTCTTATTTTATCAATCGTTAGCTAGAATCAAGAGTATTGAAGACTTCTCGAGCAAAAACATTTCCCAGTCCCATTCGCAGTGAACTACAGTAATCTAAAATGCTACTCACTCCCACCTCGGTCACAAAGCGATGGGATGGGGGGTTGGAAAGATTGATGGCGGGGATGGAGGGGTCACCTGTGCATAGTTGGCATTGGGCGACGGCCCGTGCACCCCTCCACACCCAACCCCTCCACCACACCCAAAACCCGGCCCTGCGACGGTGCTTGCTGGTATTATCGAAAAAGGAAAGTTGGACACCACCATCCCATCCATTAAGCCGAGGGAAGGAAGGTGCCACGTCGACAAACGGCTATCGTCGCAAAGAAAAAAAAAAAGGCAAAAGAAAGAATACCAGGATTTTGAATCATAGGTTTTTATGATGAGGTTTTGAACCACACCCGATTTGAACGGATAACCTTTCGCTCTGGAGGCGAACGCGCTACCGTTGCGCCAGCGGTCCTGGATTGTTATCTGCGGAGACATATGCCATCTCATAGCACACTGACAGTTCCCACTTCTGAGCATCAAAGTTAAAGTACTCTAGTCTGCATCACCCACCAACAAGGACACCCCTCTAATTTGCCAGACAAAGCGCAGGCACAGTGCGCATTGAAGCCGGAGCCACCCCACGACCCCCCAGAGGGGTAAACCGCGCCGATCACCACACCCCGCCGAAGCGCTCCTGCGAACACCTCCTTCCACGAAGATCGTCGGGCCCGGGGCTATTGCCGCTGTGGCTTATGACTGCGCTCTGTTATAAATACCGTGCATTTCGTGGCAGGGTGCATGCTGCTGGATGACGGCGCAGAGCACGTTGTAAGCACATTGGCGCCATGCTGCCAGCGCATGGGGGCCTGGGTGGGTGACGGTGGCTGACCGACCTACCTGTCGAGTGGGAGGGGGGATTGTTGTGGTTGGTTGGATCCGTGAGGAGATCGCGGGGTCCGAAGTGTGCATGGGCGCGGATAGAGTAGGTTGCGTTGCGTACGCCATGTCTTCAGCGGGTGTGCTACCAACGGACGGCGCAATTAGTTGCCTGTTGGGGGCAAGATTTCGGGTTACATGTTGGCGTCAGCTTCTATTTCTCCGAGGGCTGGAAGGGCTGGAATATCGTCAGCTCGTACTTGTTTGTGCTTGGGTGCTGCGCTCGTTGGGCGGGTCAAACTGTGCGCGTCGCTTCCAACCGCGTCGCAACCGCTGAAGGCATCGACCAACTCGACGATGCACCGTACCCCGCAATTGTGGACGCGCATCTGGCCATGCGGCGGGGTCAAGAACACCGCCTGCTCGATGTGATCCGGATTTTTTCTCAGAGAAACAAAGCGGATGGCTGGGATAAGACGGACGTGCGATTGGCCGGCTCGGCGATGATGCACGAGTAATACTGCAGAGTAGTAAGCGCCTGTGTTCAGCCAGAATTGAAGATGGGGGGTGGTTGAGTGGCAGGGTACACGCGCACTTGATGCCTTTCTGGGATAGAGTGTTTGTTGGTGGGATGACGCGCAGGGACTGGGATGCGGATCGGAGATGCAGAGGTACTGGTACTTGGAATATCGAGGAGAGACATCGACGACGGTGGACGTGAAGGCACCGAGGGTTGCACATCTCACCAACGCTCCGTAAGTATATTATGACGTATAAATTGTATTCGTTTCCTGTACTCTTATATTCCCCCTACAGTTACTTGCCATGACTGAGGCTGTTGCCTTACGCAAACTTCAATAGCGTAGAGATTCAGGTCATTCTTCGGAGCCTCGGAAAAGCGTCGATAATTGCACGATACATATACTGAAATTTGTCACTGTAGTAGCACCTTCTCTGAATTGAACTTCTGAAGGCAGAAATGCTGCGTCTGCAATCACGCGTCCAAAATGCCAGTGTAGTTACCATTTTTCAGCTTGCCGCATATGGCCACTGTTATATGACCCACAATGTATTGGTTTCAATGAGCAGAAGCGGACTGAAGAAAGACCAATATCAGAGTTTAAATTAGGTATCATGCATCATCATCTGATCCAAGTCTATCAATCAATAGAAAGGGTAACCGTCTAACACACGCGTATGTCTCATCTCCATCAAAGTCGGATCAACAACATCAAAACAAATGACGTCTTGACTTAAACCAAACCAGACGCGCGTTCTAAGACCTTCGCTGCCTCTGCACCCTTAAACAAATAAATATCGACGGATTCGTCTTCGTCGCCCAAGTTCCCCACCCGTTCACTGTGTTTGCCAACCTGCACAATGCTGTGTTCCTTCATGAGGTCGAAGAACACTGCCTCGCTCGCATGCCGCACTTTCATGGCCAGGCATATTAACACCGATGGCGATTTCTCGATCAATTTGGCGAGTGTCGAGACGAGATAGGGGACCACGTCTGGGTTGTAGGTGCAATCGGCCACCAGTATCAAGTCAAAGTTCTCATGCGCAACTCTCAGTGGTAGTGGCTCTGACCAATCGAGGTTCAGGTAAGACGTATTGGAGGCTTGCTCGAGATTATCAGATGCGACTTCAGCGGCTTCCTCGAGGTCGGTGGCAATGACACGAGAAGCTGGGATGGAGAGCGCAAATGTGATAGCGACAATTCCACAACCAGTGCCCAATTCAAGGACAGAGGGTGATGGCACGGTTTTGATCAGGTCGCCTAGTAATCGGAGGCCCGCTGGGGGTTTGCTGGAGGGCAGGCTTAGCTCCTCAAGGAGGGCTGAGAGGATGACACCAGCGTCCCTGTATAGTGTTAGAGATAAAAGGAATGCTCGTATGGAAAATATAAAGAGGGTTATGATAGCTTCAGCGTGTGTTCATGATAGAGCTAATTTGGGTGGCTTTGATATAGCGGCCGCCTGACAACCCAGCTGGCTATCTGTATATCGCCGGTGACATGATAGAACGTAGCAAAGAAAAACGTACCATATATGCCTTGCGATACTCTCCCCTGTATCCTCATCAATACTCATAGTGACCCCGCCATTTAATTTGAAGTGTCTGTAAATCACAGGACGAATGGATTCCGCCGTAGCCTTGAAGGTTGCACTCAGCCCGCGTAAAACGGCACCATCCGCTGGTCGATTAGTTTGCCCTCTGTTTATGCTGAGCACCTCTGCCAAATTATAGGGCGTAAAATCTCCTGCGGAAGGCCACACGCTGAGTTGATAAGGTGGCTGATGTTTTTCCTTTCTTGCCTTCTTCTCGCTCATGTCCAGCCTTACTTCGAGCTGCCTCTTCTCGCACTTCCAGACAAGGCTTTGAGTGGCGACGGTCACGCCATTGCTGTCCCGAATGGTAGCCTCAATGGGTATGTCACACCATAGGAAGCTTTCTCCCAGGTCGTTGACGACGGTTATCTTGGCATAAAGTATGTGGTGATCAGGTACTTTGGCATTCCGTGTTATCTGTGGAGGCTTGAGGAAACGAATGTAGTGCATTGTTCCGTTGAGCTCATTCGCTCTAGGATATTTGGAGGTGCTCTAGGACGCTGCCCAAGTGGGCCAGTGCGGTCTTTTCTACTCCGCTAGGCCTTTGAAATGCACGTTTCAGAGCAAACAATTTTCTCCAATTGCACCGTATCTTGCCGGAGAGTTGCTTTTGAGGCACTCTGGCAATCGCCGCCGAGCTATTTCAAACCTCACGCAAAAATAGAGCTATCAGTTTCCATAATTGGGTCTTCATCTGCCGGATATCGGGTTCGTTATTTTAATAATTCTCCAAAAACAATAAGACGCAACAATTAAGGTTTTTTGAAGCTGAGTATATTGACCAATCAAGATCCAAGGGTCCGTACCGCACACAAGTGACGTATGCGGGGACCTGGTGCGATTACCGCCCGCGGAGGAATTCCGAGCGGGGTTATGCCGCATTATTTGTTGTCCCTTCTATACCCGCCCGATATATTGAACAAATGTAAGCTCTCCTGCATATTCCTCTTTTGCAATTTCTCCAAATAAACTTCATCTATCCTCTACATCCTCTGTGTATAAACAATCGTGGCAGCCAAAGGACTCAAAAACATCTTCAAAATGGTTGCATCAAAGAGCTGGCTGGAGATCCCGGCGGATTCTCACTTCTCCATAGCAAATATCCCTTTCGGGATTATCAGCACAGAGGGACAAGAACAGAAGAGGTCAGCAGTCGCAATTGGCGACTATGCGCTCGATTTGCAATGTTTCGCAAAGAATGGCGGATTCTCTGGGCTTCCTTCCATCCAAGACAAGCTGTCCGTATTTGGAGAACCGACCTTGAACTCATTCGCTGCGCTTGGTCGCCCAGTGCACAAGCAAGTTCGCGAATACCTCCAAGATGTGTTTTCGGAAGGTAGTGCTTCATCAAAGGTTCTCAAGGACAACGAGCAGCTCAAGAAGGAGGCTTTAGTTCCTAGAAGCAAGGCCAAGCTTCACTTACCAATGCAAATTGGCGACTATACCGACTTCTTCGCTGGCATTAACCATGCATTCAACGTAAGAAACTTCTAAATATACAGGCTTACAGCGCTCTAACAAAATCCCAGGTTGGAACTATGTTCCGCGGTCCAGCCAACGCCCTCCAAAAGAACTATACCCATCTCCCAGTTGGATACCACGGGCGTGCATCGTCTGTCGTGGTCTCCGGAACACCAATTCGCAGACCTAACGGCCAAGTTATCCTTGATCCATCCAAGCCAGACGAACCAACCTATACCGCATGCAAGAGGTTAGATATTGAGCTTGAGCTTGCTGCATTTGTGTGCACCCCAAACAAACAGGGAGAGCCGATTCCAGTTGCCACAGCCGAGGATAACCTCTTCGGTCTTGTCCTTATGAACGATTGGTCTGCGAGAGACATCCAAACGTGGGAGTATGTCCCACTGGGCCCATTCAATGCGAAGAACTTCGGCACATCAATCTCTCCTTGGGTCGTCCTTATGGATGCCCTGGAGCCTTTCAGGACAAAGGCTCTGGAGAACTCTACTGAGTTGACCGAATACCTGAAAGACACAAGAGCGGATCGTGCGTACGATATTAAGCTTGAGGTTGACCTAACCAGTAAGAACACCCCGGTTTCTACATTTATGGCATTGGCTAACATATTCAAGCATCGGACGGAACAAACACAACGATCTCCAAGACCACGGCAGCAAACCTCCTCTGGTCGTTCCCACAAATGCTTGCCCACCACACTGTCGGTGGCTGCCCAATGAACACTGGTGATCTCCTTGGGTCTGGTACCATTTCTGGCACAGACCGCGATACTCTGGGATCTCTGCTCGAGATCAACCGTGCTGGAAAAGAGGAGGTCAAACTTTCCAACGGAGATGTTCGCAAATTCCTCGTCGATGGTGATACTGTTACTATTCGCGGGGCGTGCGGGGTTGAGAATGGATTTGTAGGATTTGGAGAATGCGTGGGCACTATCCTGCCTGCCCCACCTCTCCAACAATAAGTCGACAAATAGATATCTCGTACCTCGTATAGTTCAGGGCTAAAAATCAAATAAATTCCATTACTAATACCTCAAATGTTTTTCGTGGACTTGTTTGCCATGAACTCCGAAAGTGATGTCCCCACACCCACCCCGCACGTTCGTAAGGTTCGGTACTCCACTGAAGATTTGTACCCCGCATTTGGGAATGCAGCGCACCTATTCCGTGCGCACCGTCATCCAAACGCGGAACCTGGTCCTAAATGCATGTTGAAGGCTCGACAGGTCACCAGCGTGGCATATATATGCCGGGAGTCTCTCGGTAATCCGAGATTCATTTCGTGTGAAGTTTCAAAAAAGCGAGTATCTAGTGAGTTTGAAATACTCTGGGCCATAGGAGCGCCCGCGGAATATCCCCGCCTACGTCTCCAGAAGCCAATTTAGCATCGGTAACTCCAACCAATTCAAGGCATAAATATATACGGCTATTTTCCCCTCGTATTGTTATATAAGAAGGTGACAGCAGCTCTGGAGCTTATACTCCTATCTTTTTTTGTATCTACCTCCTTCGACGAGCTCCTCCACAATGGGTTACCAAGTTGTCGGCATTGCGATTGCCGCTGTGATATATTTATTTATTAAATACTTAAACCAAACTGACACGCCCAAAATTAAGAATCTACCTGAGGTTCCTGGACTTCCTCTGTTTGGTTCTCTCCTCAAATTTGGCAGCGACCATGCTACCGCGGCATACAATTACTCAAAGACGTATGGGCCGGTGTTCCAAGTCCGCCTAGGCAATAGAGTACGTCAAATGCTCCCCACCGAACTCTCAATTACGAGTGTTGGTATCTAACCTGATTTTAGAGAATTGTCTTTGCCAATACCTTTGATTCTGTTCGCCACCTCTGGATCACGAACCAGTCGGCTCTCATCTCCCGCCCTACTCTCCACACCTTTCACACTGTGGTCTCCTCCTCGCAAGGTTTCACTGTCGGGACATCCCCGTGGGACGAGTCATGCAAAAACCGTCGCAAGGCTGCTGCCACTGCTCTAAACCGCCCGGCTGTCCAATCCTACATGCCAATTCTTGACCTCGAATGCAACGTTTCCATCAAAGAAATCCTCGCGGATTCCAAGGACGGCACAGTCGACATTGATCCTATTGCATACTTCCAGAGATTTGCTCTGAACACAAGTTTGACACTCAACTATGGCTCGAGAATTGACGGGAAGATTGACGATGAACTGCTGCAAGAGATTTGTCACGTTGAGAGAGTCGTGAGCAACTTCAGAAGTACTAGCAACAACTGGCAAGATTATATTCCGCTTATGAGGTTATGGCCGAGCAGCAGCAAGGGCCCGAAAGAGTACAGAGAGCGCAGGGACAAGTACTTGAGCTTTTTACTGGCTAGACTCAAGGGCGAGATTGAAAGAGGAGTTGATAAGCCTTGCATTACTGGAAACGTAAGTTTAGAAACATCAAACACGAAGAATTTGGAATATTACTAACATTACCCTGATAGATTCTCAAAGACCCAGAAGCGAAGCTCAGCACAAACGAAATCAAATCAATCTGTCTTACCATGGTCTCTGCAGGTCTCGATACCGTGCCAGGTAACTTGATTATGGGAATCGCGTACCTCTCATCACCTCACGGCCAAGAAATCCAAAAACGTGCATACGACGAAATTATGAAAGTATATCCAGATGGAGATGCTTGGGAGAAGTGTATTCTGGAGGAGAAAGTATCTTATGTCACCGCCTTCGTTCGTGAAGTGCTTCGCTTCTTCATCGTCATTCCTATTTGTCTGCCACGAACGAGCATTAAGGACATCAAGTACGAAAATGCAGTCATCCCTGCCGGAACAACCTTCTACATGAATGCATGGGCTGCAGATTATGATGCGACTCATTTCAAGAGCCCACAGGAATTCTCTGTTGAGCGCTATCTCGATAACCTCGAAGGATCTGGTGGCACTCCACACTTTGCCTACGGTGCTGGTTCCCGTATGTGCGCTGGCTCGCACCTTGCCAACCGCGAATTATACGTTGCGTTTGTCCGCATGATCATGGCTTTCCATATTGATCCGGCTCAGAAGCCAGAGGATCTTCCTATTTTGGATGCGTTGGGATGCAACGCTATTCCAACGTCTCTGACAACTGAACCAAAGCCATTTAAGTGCGGTTTCCGCGCTAGGAACTCGGACTCTCTGAAGCAGTGGATTCAGGAGAGCGAAGATAAGACGAGACACTTGTCTACCTGATGATTGGGGCATGATAAAGGAGTTGGGAAAATTTTTACAGGCTGCCCGTTTGGTGGCAACGTTTCCAGAATATTTGCAGTGCCAGTGTCTAGGGAATTTCATGTCGAGTCACGGTTTCCCTCGACTCTCCTTTCACAGTAGGCTCAAATACTTAAACCCTGGGGTGTGCAGTTAAATTTCAATAGACTGTTACTATTATGGGTCGAATAATAAAAAACAATATCTTAATATGAGGTCTTTATGTTGGCTTCGCATACTCCATACGCAACTATTTATACATTTAGTCCTTGTATTAATTCGAGGCTGAGAATTTTGAACTGGTTGTTAATGCGGTTTTTATGATGGGCCGTTTATAATTTCTTTTGCGCCAAGCTACCCCAGTATTTTAGTCCCACCCCCAGGCGTAGATCCCAACACTCCGCCTTTCTTCGGGCCAAAGGTTCCGCTCGGGTCCCCCGTCCCCAAACAACACCCATTTGTCTATCCAACGCCTCAATCACCCATAATGCGACTGTGAGCATGCAAAATATTCTCGAGAGCCAAGTTAGCGACCTGTCGAGCCTAGTCGACTCTCCCCTCCCGCTCCCCCTCGTCGCCGGTTACGCCATGGCAGATCGACGGGGCACTGACAGTGCGGAAAGCCCAGCGCGGGACCAAGGAAAGCGGAAAAGCGACGACCTCGGACCCCAGAATGGTGGGCAACCTAGAGCAAAACGGAATCGCTATATTTCAATCGCATGGTAAGACCACACCTTATCGCGCGCCTATTCCATGGTGCACTGGATCTATTTTTGATTACCTTGCCATTTGAAATGCTGTGGAATGCAAGGGCGGAATGCAGAACCCCGGACTGACAGATCTGACAGCAACGAATGCAAGCGACGGAAAATAAAATGCAATGGAAACTCACCATGCCAGCGGTGCGGGAACCTTAACCTCGAATGCCAGTATGCGCCTAACTGCTGCGCGAATGGGTTCAAGGACTCGGAGGAGTTCAAACAGATGAATGCGCACCTCTCGAGTCTACAGGAACAGATCGATAACCTATACGCGAACCTCAATGCGCTGCGCAGTGGAGAGGTCGGCCCCAATAAGGGGTCGATGACTGGGTCGATGAGCCAGAGGAGCATCCAGAGTACGAGCCCAGCATTAACGTATCGCCCGCCTCCTCCTAAACACCCCCGATTCCAAGGCCCGACAAGCTCGGCATTCAGCTTTGATGTCGCGAAGAACACTCTACAAAACATGGGGTACCCCGGACTAGAAAGCGGAGAATATGGGAATGGGATGCAGGACGATACACCTGCAGGATCGCCGCCAATGCGACAGGCTGTTTTGCCATCGCACCCGTTTAAAGATCCGCTGTGGTCGATAACAAAAGAGGAGGCACTACGGCTATGCGTGGTGTACGAAGATGAGATATGCATCATGTATCCATTTTTGGACATGAATTGGATTGCGCAGGTCGCCAATACCCAGTACCGGTTCATGGAAGAGGGCTCCCCGAAGAACGGACAGAACTCCAATGCCGAGTCGCCGAGCCCTGTTGTGGAGCAAGACCTGAATATTTTAAAGATGGTGGTGGCTATAGCTTCTGCCGTTGAATGCTCGGGCCAGAGCGAGTTTGCCAATCGTTTGTATGAGAACACAAAACGTGCTTCAGATCATGTTCTGCACGCTGAGGGCGTTTTGATCAAGGACATATTTTTGGTAGTGCTTGTGGCAACTTATTACTTTCATTGTGATGAAGAGTATGTTGGCTCCGTTGCTTCTCTTGTCCACATTGCTAACTGATGACTAGGGCTCTTGCATGGCGTGTAATTGGACAGGCCTCCAGAATGTGTGTTGAGCTTGGGCTACATCGTCGGGACTCTTTGTTCAAGAATTTCCCAGACGAAGAAGGCCGTGCAAATGCCGTCCGGCTTTTCTGGTCAATCTACTGCCTTGATCGGCGATGGAGTTTTGGTACAGGCATGCCATTCGCCATGCAAGATGCAGATATTGACCCAAGCATACCTGGGCCCGTGAGTTTCCCTTCACTCCCTCACTGAGTCACCTTTCTAACAAACGTAGCAGGAAGTCAAAATCCCTTATCTCAGTGTCATGATCTCGTATTCCCGTATCGGGTCACGAGTGTGGCGGTCGGTGGCAGGTTTTGATAACCTCGCCCCGACGGATATCAAGAAGGAAGACATCGGCTACCTCGATTACCAGATTATTCAATGGCAGAAGGCTATCCCTCCCGAGCTGCAACTGCCCACAAACGGTTCACCGCAATCTGTAAGTCGAGCAATGCATCGCCTGCAGGTACTCCTATACCTGCGTTGCAACCAGATGCGCATCCTGATCTACCGCCCCGTCCTCCACTCGGCAAACTCGATAATGGAGAACTTGTCGTACGCGCAGACGGTTGTTGAATTGGCGAAAGATAGCATCCATGCCCTTACCCACCTAAACCAAACGACGGATATTTACCGCGCACAGCAACAGTGCTTCAACTACTTCCTCATATCTGCACTGGCCGTCATCTTCCTCGCCTCTTGTCACGCCCCTGTGCAGTTTAGCTCTCTCTGCAAGGAGGAATTCTACCTGTCACTCGAGCTTGTCCGCGGCTTCAGTTCAAAGTCGTACGTATCCAAGCGCCTCTGGCGCACCATCAAAGGTCTCAAAGAAGTAGGCCCGAAACTAGGACTGGAGCAGGAACAGGCGCCTGTCGCCAGAGGAGGGTCGCTAGACGATCCCCATTCTAGCGCTGCGCTAGCGATGGCCGGATTGGCTGGCCATGAGATCTCTGGTATGCATGGGTTTATGGGCCAAGATGGCCGAGGGGGGAGTAATGGAGGAAACGGACACTCGGTGTCTGCGGTTGGGAATAGTCCTATCAATGGGTTTCAAATGAGTCATGAAATGACGAATCTTTTCGAAGCAGCGCTGGGGGCGGGGACGGGTCTTCATGGCGGATATCCTGGGCCTAGTCAGATGGATGATGGGGGAGTTAGCAGTGGAGAGAATATGGTTGGGATGGCGGGGGGAGCAAACGCTTTTGGGGGCGAGGATGAGCTCTACAGACAGCTGAGAGATCTGTTTTAATTAGCGCAGGCAGATTTGGATAGGATGGAAAGGAAAATGGTAAAGTTCATTTACATAGGAGATACCAGCTCGGAAGGCGGTTGAGCGGCAATCCCTAGTACATCAATCCCTAGTACATAGGGTAAATAATTCATGATAAGTAGAATACTACATTTATGGATATGTATTTGTGTGAGTGCTGGACCATTTTATAAAATTGTTCTGGGTAATAGTAACGACATTTATACAATAAATCCACGTCCTGGGATTGCGGCTGCTGAGTTTAGTGGGGCGCGGTTGCAGCCTCATGGATGATCAAGGCTCACCTCTTCTTTCTTTTTGACCTTGGTGATCTCTGATTATCATCAGCGACCACAGAATCTAGGGCCTTTCCTTAAATTAGGAATGGCCGCTCTCAATGTTATTAGATTGTTACCCCAAGCCTTAAAACCACGAGATATAATCGCATTCGTATCACCCTCCAGCCGACTAAACCACGTCTTTCCCTCTCGGGTTTCTCGCGCAAAGACATTCCTAGAAAGTTTAGGATACCGCACCAAGATCTTCTTCTCCGATCCAAGTCAATTGACCTTTCACGAGACAGTTCTCCACCGCTGCAACGAAATCCATTCCGCATTCCGCGACCCGGAGGTCAAAGCTATCGTCTGCACCATCGGCGGCCTCTCAGCCAACGAGCTCCTTCCGCATCTGGACTATGACCTTATTAAGAAAAACCCCAAGATTTTCTGCGGGTATTCAGACATTACGCTGCTTCACCATGCTATATTTACCCAGACCGGGCTGCAGACGTTCTATGGCCCTGCCGCCATCACGCAGTTTGGGGAATATCCTAAACCACTCGATTTTACACTAAGCCACTTTTTAAAGGTGCTCCAGAGCGCAGGGGAGCCAGTTCGTGCTCTGCCCCGCTCGACTGAGTGGACGGAAGAGTTTCGTGACTGGGGGAATGGGGATGATGAGCTGCGGCACAGACACTTGTATGTATAACTGCAGTGTTAACATTCCATTGGCGTTTAGCTGACTTGAGATTCTAGGACCCCATCCACAGGTTGGGAGTGGCTACGACCAGGGCAGGCTACAGGCCGCCTCTTCGGCGGGTGTCTTCCTTCTGTTCTGCAGCTTGCGGGGACAAAGTATTTCCCATCTTACCAAGATCGGATCCTCATCCTCGAGAATCCCGAGGGCGAGACACCCTACGGCCCCTTGCCGTACGAGCAGACTCGGTCACTAATGGCCGATCTCGTCAACTTAGGAATTTTTGAGCAAATCAGTGGATTGGTCGTTGGTAGACCTTTTAAGTACGACGAAGAGCAAAAGAAGGAGTTCAAGCAGATGATCTTGGACCAGTGTCACGGCACAGACTTCCCTATCCTGTTTAATGTTGATATCGGGCACACTGATCCTATCCTCACGATTCCTTTGAATGCATTGGCAAGCCTAGATTCCGCGAGGGACGAGTTTGCTATTTTAGAAGCCGCTGTAGTGGAGATTCCATCTTGAGCTGTAAAAGTACAAGAAGTAATATATTAATGTTAATGATACTAGTGGATTTTCCAATCCATAAATGATCGTACAAACTAAGAACTATAGCTAAGACAGCTTGATATGTGATGCTAATAAGGCCCGGGAGCTAAAGGCCACGGGCTCGCGATAATTGAGACGACATCCCGAGATCTGCAATGAGAGAGGTCGTTCAAAAGTCTTTCAACAGGTCGTTCCACGAGTCGTTCCACGAGTCGTTCCACGAGTCGTTCCACGAGTCGTTCCACGAGTCGTTCCACGAGTCGTCCAACGGCAACACCAGTAATCGCGGTATCATCGCTAAAGAATGACCTTTCCGACTACAACGCAACTGCCAACTGAGCAGCCACGTCCTCAGCCTTTGACTTCACCTCAACAATCTGGAAGATAAACTTCGTGGTAAATAACTTCCAACCGTTCACTCCCCATCCCGGGAGCTTCATCCGCTGGCGCTCACAGGTGACGATCTTGGAGTTGACGACTGGGGCAGCGCCGTCCCGGACTGGGGCGGTGCGCTTGGGGGACACAGATTTGCGGTTGCCGGCTGAGTTGCGTCTGGGTTTATTGGATGTCTTGCGAGCTGGCATGGTGACGATGATATGCCGATTTTCCTGGACAAAGGATGGTCGGGATGAGAACTCGGGGATGAGAACTTCTTTGAGATATGGAAGATTCCTGTTCTATTGTTAGACGTTGCTTGAAAATTGGTCTGGATGGGAATATGAGAACACCGACCTTATATAATATTGGTTGAAGACTAGAGTTTGAAAAGTAGAGGCCGAACAGCAGTTATAGTGATCTTTGAGCTTCGTATATATATTTGCGAGGAACAATATTGGTTGTTTTATCCAAAAAAAAAGCTTTCGAGGTGATGTGTGAGAAAGAGAGGAAGGGCGAGATGGGAGGGCGGCCTATAACCCTTCCTGGACATTTTGAAAATGACTAATACAAAACGTATGGTAAATGGCTAGCCTTACCATGGTTGCACCTGCTTGATTGATTAAGATTCAACTAGAGGATAGCTGGAAATGGAGTTCATTAGTGCCATGTCTCTTGTCACCCGTTCCTGAAGTCCAATCTTGGTAGGGAGGTTCGTCTGGCGCCATTGTTTAGACTCGACGACGGCATGGTTGGACAACAATGAAGTCAAGGTGGCATCTTGATGAAGAGGACAGAAGGGAGAAGTGAATATAATAGAATGGCCTCGATTAAAGAAATAGATAAAGCCTATGACAATGACTATATGGAAATAACCTCGCCTTTGAAGTAATGCAGTATATAATAATGGAAGGTACGATTCGATCGTGCCTTCCTGTTGAATCATTCTTGGATACAGTAAACAGCAGGTACGACTCGATCGTGCCTTCCTGTTGAATCACTTTGGATACAGAGAACTGGTCACTAGCCAAACTGGTCACTAGCCAAACTCTAAGTGAACCTGGAAGACCATGCACTCGGAAGGTCCTCTGAAAAAGAAGTATGACCGAAAATGCGTACCAGTCCGCAGAGTATCATCCTGGCAGAGAGAACAAATCGAGAAGCGGCAGAGGCACCTCAAGAACTTCAAGGGGACAAAGTGGCAGAAATTACACCGCGAGGATGAGTTGCGAAAAGCAAAGGCAGCGGCAGATGGTATAAGATACGTGAGGTTGTCCTCAGTACGTTCCGCGTCAATTGCAACAAATAAGGTTTCGCGGGTAGCGGCAAGGAGAACTCGAGGAGTGAGATTCACTGCCAAAAAGGTACAAAACCCAGTGCCTGAGTGACCTTGAGGTGAATTAACAGCAACTGATAGAAGAATTCCCACAAACCGCGAGGGCACTTGACACAGAAGCCTACAAAACACCGCACATATAACGAAATATCCCATACCACTTACCGCCCGGCTCCGAGAAAGTACAGGTATAGACGCGAGCCACCACCACCAACGCCAGTGACGTCTCAAAACCTCAAAAAGTTCACCATGGAAGAAAGAAGGAAGAGAAAAGTCTGTGGTGACGGTAACGCGAAGATTGCGGAGTCCATCTTTAGGCAGCTATGCGAATCAATTGAAAAAGACCCTACCAGCAAGGTCGTCAGGTCTCAAGCTAAGCTCCTCGAGGGGCTGCGCGGGAAATCACCAATCCAACAGACCAATACGAGTCTCGACCGCGCTGAAAAGCAACTTTGGCAGCTAGTCAGGCAGCGCGGCAACCCATACGACATAAAGTTCCAGGCGAGGAACGTTCAAAGGCTCAGGGCAGAATTCACACCGAGTAAGTCCCCCCCTTCGCCTTGTCTCGGCCCGGTTCACTAACCCGCCCTTCAGCAGCTCCAGCCGCAGCCGAAGAAGACGCCCCTGAACGACACAAGCCGGTCCGAGCCGAGCAGAGACGGGAAGCCGCAGGACCTTCTCCGGTTCCCGTTCCCGCCGTCAAAGACGCCGGCGAAGGCAGCAAGCAGGCAAAATGCGAGTATGGCCGCGCTCGGGAAAGGGCGGCCCCTTCTGCCTCTCCTGCCGCTCCAATTTCACCGGATGGAGACACCCGGGAACGATCCAAGCCGGCTCAGGCCGAGCATGGGGACCAACAGGAGAACAGGCGGGAAGAGGCACCGATTGCTGCCAGCGCCCGCCACAAGCACTTCCTGAAGTTGGAAGCGTCTGCATCCACCCTTGGCGGCCTCTACGACCTGCCTTCACCACCCCGCAAGGCTGGGCAGCCTGTTCCAGCGCTTAAACCAGACCATATCTTGAGACAGGAGGACAAGCGGAATGAAGTACCACTTGATGCAGGCACGCGCAACAAGCAACCTCAAAACTCTCAGGCATCTGCGTCCTCCGTTGGCGACCCCTTGGATCCACCATCGCCTGTCCGCCGTGACAGAGAGCCCATCCTAGCACCCACACCCTCCCAAAGCCATCGTAAAGAAAATAAGCGACCCGGGACACCACTCGATGCCAATATGCGCGCCCAATCCCATGCCTCCGGGACTTTCCCCAGCGACGGCTTCGATCCTGCCTCGCCATCACACCGTGGTAGACAACCTATCTTTGTACCCAAACCCCCTCAGGATCAGCGACAAGAAAGCAAGCGACCGGATGCACAATCTGACGCCGGCACCCGCCAAAAATCGGCTCCGGGATCAGTCGCGCCCGCGTCTTCCATCGGCGACCCCTTAGACGCCCCCTCGCCATCCCAGCGCGCTAGACAGCCTATTCCGGCACAGAACAAGCGCCCAGGCGCACCATTTGAGCCGGGCAACCGACACAAAGCGCCCTTAAATTCGATCGCTTCCGCGTCTTCTATCGGCGACCACTTGGACGCCCCTTCACCACCCCAGCGCGGCAGAAACCCCACTCCGGCACTCAAACCCTCCCTCCTCCCCCGAGAAGAAACCGCGCGGGCCGGCACAGCGCCTGAATCCAGCGACCGCACCTCCAAACGCCCCCAATCCAATGCTTCCACCTCTTCCGTCAACTCTCGCTTCGATCTTCCCACCCTCCCGCCGCGCACACCCCAAGAACCAGCGGACCCCTTGCCACCCCCCTGCAAACTGACTCTTCTGGCACCCAAACCCTCTCAAGGTCATCGACACGAAACCGCGCGCCCTAGCACAGCGTCTGGAGCCACCGCCCACACCCACTCCCACGCCTCAACCTCTTCCCCCGGCTCCGGCTTCGCCCGCCGCGACAATCTGCCCGTTCTAGCACCCGGGCGCTCCCAACTCCGCCGGGAAGAAAATGCGCGGCCGAGCACAGCCCCTGAATCCAGCGCCCCGGCCCCCAAACGGCCGCAATCAAGCGCATCAGCCTCCTCACGCACCTCCACCTTCGCTGTGCCCCCCCTACCCTCGCGCGCCAGAGAGCCTGCCCCATTACCCAGACCCTCCACGCTCCAGCGTCAAGAAAACGCGCGGCCGAGCACAGCACCTGAATCCATCGCCGCTACCAACAAGCGTCCCCGATCAAGCGCCTCAGTCTCCTCTCGCACTTCCACTTTCGCTGTACCCGCGTCACCACAACGGGGGAGAGAACGCGCCCGCACAGCCACCCCACCACCGAAACGTCGCCGCGCTGCTACACCAGAAAATCCAAACCGCTACCTCCCCGAAGATCCACCCTCCCCCCCAACCCCCCGCCCCGCATTCATCCCCCCCCGCCCCCGCTTCAAAGCCAAAACCTCCATAACCGACCGCGAAGACCGCGCCTCCCGCGCCCTCATGCACCCCGCCTCCAAGCCCCTCGCCAAGCTCCCCGACGCCGCAAAACTGATGACGGGTGATTTCGATAGGGTGGCGAGATTGCAGAAGCCGCATCCGAGCTTTGAGAAGGCGAAGAAGAATCCGAATGCGAAGCATGTGAGGCATGTTAATAGAGCGGGGGGAAGGAGGGAGGTGGTGAAGGAGGAGACGAGGAGTGCGGCGGATAGGGTGGGGATGCCGCCTGGGTGGAGGGAGAAGAGGGCAGCGGAACGGGCGAAGGGGGGTGGTGTGGGTGGTGGGGGGGGAGGGGCGGGGGCGGGGGCGGAAGGGGGAGGGGGAAAGATGGGGAAGACGCAGGGGTCGCTGAGAGGGGGAGGGGTGGTGGCTGGTGGGATGGCTAGGGAGAGGGAGGAGGTTGGGCGGTGGATTGAGGCTGAATTTGGGCCGGGTGGTGGGGAGGAGGGGGGTGGTTTGTTCTGATGATTTGCATTTGCTGGGCGCGCGGCGGGCCGTTTGATGGGGTTATGTATGTCCTACATCCCTCCTGAGGAGCGGTAATCTGGCTATCTGATAGGCGAGGGAGGGTTGGCTGACTGGTTTGCTGTCCGAATACTACATAGAAAGAGGCGCTGAGGTAGCGAGGCCCCATAGCTATGGGTGACAGGTGTGCGGGGATATTTGAACCGAGATATCGCAGAAGAATTGTTTGTTTGTTTTCACCAGGCTGGCATCTTGCATCTTGCATCCTGCATCTGCTCCACTCCGCGCGCGCTGGAGGATATTTGCCGGCACGCATCGCATATAGATACGCTGCTTTTTATTTCTCAGCTACAACCCCCTTACATAGCTGTATGCAAGCAAACGTCTTATCATCTTATCATCTTATCATCCACTCATCACCCCATGTGAGCAATTTTTTGGGATGTTTTCGTGCTTGTAGTTTGTTGGGTTTAAATCCCCATCGGCTCCAGATCGATACATCACATCCCATTTACCCACTTGCAAACCCCGTTAGATCGTATGTGTGTAACCGTTTTGTGGCATTTGGAGCTTTGAAGCCGTAGATGTTGGTGTTCTGAGTGAGTAAAGGATGTTTGGAAGTCGTCAAATTTAGTCTCACATCCCTTGGCGAGATATCAGACCGAAGGTCACGTGAACACCTCAATCTTACGAAGTTATCAGGCCTATATCTACTGAGGGTTCAAAGGACACAATGTGTCGCTGATATACTATTTATATAGCATTTCAAAAATCCAAGCCCTTCCAAAAGCCATGACTAACCTATAAACCCCTCCATCGCCATCGTGGAGTAGCTATGGGGACACTTTTACAGGGATAAGCTCACTAGAGACGCACATGTGGAGCCCGCACATTTCTCACAACGACGACGACGACAACACTCACTCACTCACAATCACAACTCACACAGGCTCACAACTCACAATCACCTTCATCACCATCCCCAAAAAAAACCCAAATTCTCAAAAGAGGAGAGAAGACTTCAATTAATCAGCTCGACTGTCCTAGCTAGTACAAGTGTAAGGAAAAAGAAAGTTAAGTTGTGTCTCCGTGTCTGTGTTGTGTTGTGTGAGTAGTACCAGCTAAACAGGCCAGTCAAGAGCCTTTCATCTCTCTTTCATTTCCACCACCTCAATAACCACCATCAAAAACCCATTGCAAGTGCTCGCGCAAGTGCTCAAGCCAGCTCAGCCAGCCTAGCGCAAGCAAGTAATTCCCATCGTATCATCAATACCCCGTCCGTTCTCAACGAACCGAGGTCTTCGAGATGTATCACCAGCCGCCTCCGCTAGGGAGAGTGGGGGGGATAGAGAGCTCGGAATTAGAAGGGGGGTAATTTACTCCTCTTCACCCTCCTTGGCCTTCTTCTTAGACTTCTTGGTCACGGGTGCGGCGCCCTCCTTCTTGCAGTGCACGATTAAGCGGGTCCAGGACTCTTCTTTGTCCCATTCGAAGCCGGCGAGGACGGGGGCTTCGAGTTCGTCATCAGCCTGAGGGAGTTGTCAGTTTACTTTCTTTTTGTAATTATGAGGGAAATGGGTGGGTTGTATGGGGGTTCCGGTATGTCCGGATGACCGGCCAGCACATACCTTCTTCCTGAACTGCTTGTAGATTGCGTCTAACGCATCCTTGATGGTTACACCCTTCAGGTTCCTTGCCGTTACCTCGAGTCCCAGTGGGAAGTGTAGGTCGATCTTCTTGACTGGTGGGGTGGTGAGGAATTTTTTTAAGTACTCCTTGTCCTCCACAGTCGTGGGCGACTTGTTGATTCTCCTGTGATGGAAGCATGGTCAGTCTATGTTCAGAGTGTTGATGGTATGTGTGGGCAAGGACAGGTGTATGCATCCAGTGCGGGGTAATGGACGAGGCTTGACTTGACTTACCAGTTGAGCTTCTGGGTCTCCTTTGCAATGAGGAGATCAGTTCCTTCCTTTTCTGTTTGTCGTTCATTGTCAGTGAGGTTCATTTGCGATGTCAGAAGCAATGGATAGAGAGTTGAGGATGAAGAAACGGATGATGGATGAAGTGACGTACCTAAGTCATTGATGTTGAACACTCCAGCAGCCGTTGAGCTCATGCGGCGATGGCCCTTCTCCTTTGGTGGCGACGACGAGAGACCCTGGACGGCGGAGTCGACCTTGGTGAGGGGTACATTATCGATATCGGCCATGATGATGGTTGGGTTTGATGGAACTGCTCTGATTTTGAGGCAGTTGTAGTGGGTTGATGGATAGTTGAAGACTCGCTGGGGAGTCAATCGATATCGAGGTGTGAAGGAGGTGAAGTTGTATTTATAGGTGAAGGCAAGAAGACAAACAAACGTGAAGCTTGCTTGAGGATGGTTTTGAGGTTTGATGTTGAAGATGGATGGAATGAGGGGGACAGTAGAAGTGACGTTTATAGGATGCAGTTACGACGATTCAGGTACCTGACGTTGTGTGAATTGATTTGACTGATTGAAGGTGTGTGATGTGATGGTTGGGAGGATGGAAGGAGGAGATAGGTGGGAGGTAGATGGGTGATAGGAGGAGAGGGAGGAGCAGAAGAGGGGAAGGCGGGAGGGGGTGTGATCTATGGGATGTGAGGGGATTGGAGGAGGGACTGTATGTGGACTGTATGTGGACTGTATGTGGACTGTATGAGGGTTCTGGTGTGTGTCAGTGTCTCAAGGTGCCTGGCTGCCTGGTTTGCCTGGTTTGCCTGGTTTGCCTGGTTACAGTACAGCACAGTATAGTACAGTAGTATTAATTCTGCCATAATTGGCATTCCACAGAAATCAAGCACCCATACCATAACATACCATAACATACGTACAGTTACTTATCAGTACCATACTTCAATATACTATACGTATAGTACCCTGTACATCTGATTGGCATCTGGAAGCGGGGGTTGCGTCCAAGTCGCGTGAGCAAGGGAAGGAAGGAGGGCGGAGCTTGCCGCATATGGCTAGTACATTACCTGAAATCCGGGGGAGATGTGGAGACGCAGAGCTTCGCTGCCGTCACTACTGTCGCTACTATCGCTACTATCGCTACTATCGCTACTATCGCTACTATCGCTAACTGTACCCACGTAAGACCCAGCTTTGAGGGTGTGAGGATCCACAGTAGCAACGACAAGTTGCTCAGAGGACGAGATTGATGAAATTGGGCAAAGTTCAGAGCAATACGAGGGGATTTATAACTATATCAATACCGACGATACTCGAATCTACCTCTACGAACCTCTACACTACGAAAAGACGACATCCTCACACTACACTTCCACCGTAACTTGACGCCCATCCCGTAACCCCCCCCCCCCCCTCCCCCCGCGCCCCCCCCCCCCCCCTCCCTCACCCCCCCTCACCCTCTCCCACGCCTTCGCCCACGACTTCGACTGGGCCACGCTTCTCCAATCCCCCCCCCCCCGCCCCCGCCTCCCCCCCCCCCCCCCCCTAACCCCCCCCCCCCCCTTCCCGCCGAGCGATCCCAAGGCCCAGACTACTTGATTGGCTGGCTGTTTGCTCATCGCCGTCATTTCCGTATCACGCGTTATCAGCCAGCCAGTGTGACGACTGCACCGCCCGAAACCCCCTCTCTTTGTCACAGTACCTGCGTCCATTGAGCACGTAACGGAGGGAGGATGGTACTGTACAGATGGGTGTAGGGTACCTCGGTCGGGGGTGGTAGTTGTGATGGTGATGGATGAGTTGGGGATGGAAGGGACGACGTCTTCTACAGTAGGAGTTTAGGTGAAACATTGGCAATCACGGGACTGAGGTTGGTAGTGTGAGCAAGACGGCTTTGACGACTCTGGAGCAACTACCTGATCCGGAAGGTTGTGGATAGATTCATGGCAAGGTGAAGCTATCCATCACGCCCATCTTGCTCCGTTGCGCTCACAACAACAGACTCGAGAATGAGTAGACACTGCACGACCATACAGCTCAGGAGTGAATGAGCATACAGGATGAGCATACTGGATGAGCATACTAGACGACCATACAGAACAAGGAACTCAGGAATGAATAAACACACTGCACCTGCACGAGAATAAGATAACGAAGCCGAGAGTGGATCCCTCACAACAGGCTCGAGAATGAACGAGCATACTACACGCCTATATAGACTAAGGGGCTCAAGAATGAAGACATATTGCACGACATACTAAAAGAACAAAGCTTTTATTTCTATCCCCCCTTCCCCCATCCTCCTCCCAATCTCCCACCACCTACGAATGCCCAACAATCTTCTTCGGCTGATACAACTCCTCCAAATACCCCTCCTCCTCCTCCGTCAACACTTTCCCCCTCCCCCCCAACGCCTCCTCAATCCTCTTAACACTACTAAACCCCACAATCGGACTCGTAACCCTCTTCCCCACCCAAGCAAGCGCAACCTCACTATTACTCCACCCCCTCTTCCCCGCCACCTCCCCCACCCTCTCCACAATCCTCCTATCAACCTCCCCCAACTCACTCCCCTTACTCCTCTCCGTCTTCCCCTGCTCCTCCACCTTCCTCGCCAGCGCCCCCCCAGCAAGGGGCGCCCAAGGGATCAAACCAACGCCAGTCTCGTTACAGAAGCGGATCATCTCCCGCTCTTCCTCGCGGTAGAGGAGGTTATAGTGATTCTGCATACTCACGAACTTCGTCCACCCCTTCGTCTCAGCTACGAACTGCATCTGCGCGAACTGCGTGGCCCACATGCTGCTCGCACCAATATATCTAACCTTCCCCGACTTAACCAGGTCGTGAAGCGCCTCCATAGTCTCTTCGATAGGCACAGAGGCGTCGAAGCGGTGGATCTGGAGTAAATCCACATACGGCGTATCCAGCCTCCTCAAACTCTCATCCAGGGCCTTAAAGATCGCCGACCGCGAAAGACCGTGGTTGTTCACGTAATCCTTGTTAGCCTTCAGCAGCTTGCTGTCGAGTAACGCGCCGCGGTCGCTGAGGGACTCCATTACCGCGCCGTTGAGCTTGGTTAGGATGACTAGCTTGGAGCGGGGGATGGAGTATTTCTTGATTGCTTTGCCGATTATTTCTTCCGAGACGCCGTTGGAGTAGACGTTCGCGGTGTCCCAGGTGTTTAGGCCGCGATCGTAGGCGGCTTTCAGGAGGGGGAGGGCCTGGGAGAGGGGGTTAGTGGGGGTTTGTTAAGTTGCTGTCCTGTCCCTGCTTGTCCGGTGCGCGGGGAGGTATGAATGGTGCGAGGCGAATCGGGGATTGCGTGCTCGAGCGAATGGGTTTGAATATCAAAATCGATAAGGGAAGTAAAAGTAAGTGAGAGAGAGAGAAAAAAACAGAAACGCACCTCATCCTCCTCAATAACCCAAGGCAGCGTCTCGCGGCTTCCAAAACTCATAGCCCCCAAAATCGGGACGGAGACCCTCAACCCGCTCTTCCCCAGATTCACATACTCCGCCTTACTACTCTCCAAGCCCGCCGTGAACTCTTTTGAAGGTGTTGCCATTATGTTGAATTCCTGTTTAATCGCTTGCTTGGTTTATCCTCTAGATTTCTCTCACAGTTTTCGACGCTTTTGATACAGAAAATAATAATCTCCCATGAAGTGTTGACGATACGAGTATATATACATCTCCCCTCCAAACACAGCTCCACTATCGCACCTCCCCTCCCCAAACCCCCACTTCAACCCCTCCATCACATCGCCTTTCCACACTTAATAAACCCCACCAATCCCATTACGCCATCGCGGACAATAGAAGCCGTAACCCCGACCACCTTATCCCACCCCCTCATCGCCCACGAACCCGCTCAATGCAGCTACCACAAGTGGATCGCTCTGCTTTGTCATCTCCACCCGCGTCGGCATTAGTACATGCCGTCTCTGTGAGAATGCAGTATTACAACATCGAGGATGGGAAACTTACAAGCAATTCAGTGGACTAATGCCAAAGAGGTAGCGGCGTGGATAAGGCCCGTGGTTTTGGTCGGATTTAATAGGATTTAAGGTTGGTTGTTCCCGTTTTGTTGCAAAGGATGGATGGGTGTGAGTCAATGGATTTTTGCGGGCGGAGAATTGGGGGTGGTAATTGCCGGGTTTGGAAGGTAAGGTGTATTTATGGGGTTTCGCTTCTCCTATTTTGGAGGGGTTTGATGGGAGATGTGAGGGGAAGGGAAATATGCGGGTTTGTATTGAGTTTTCTATTGATTTTTTGGTATCTTGTGTTCATATCCGTAAATGCATCATTATTGTCAGTAAAATCATCTCTCATCCAATGCAACCTCCACCTGCCCTCTCGCTCATGAAAGTGCAATCAGCCTGCCCTTCATCAAAACCCTCTCCCGTCCAATGCAACCTCCATCCCGCCCTCCCTCTCATAAAAAATGCAACTCTCCTACCCCCTCCCCCCCCTCCTCCTCCTCCCCAACTTCACCTCCCCCGCCCCCTCCTCCCCCTCAAACCTCTCATTCCCCACCATAACAACCTTAACCATATTCCCAAACCCCACCGCCACGCTCCTCCTCCCCACCCTCGCCAGCGTCTCACAGCCCGTCACAAACAGCTGCTCCCCCCTTCCCCCCTCCCCGGCAAGATCAACACTATGCCTCTCCCCCCTCGCCGATAACGTCCACGCTTCCCAGCCATCCGTCTCCTCGGCTTTTTGACCCCGGGGCGTGCCAGCGCGATGACGGAGGCCAGAGGCGCTGCTGCTGCGGGAGGGGGAGTCGGAAGGTGATGAGGGGCGGGAGGCGCGGTGTTTGGTTACGCCTACGATGGCGCCGCAGGGGAGGGCTTGCCAGGCCCCGTCGTGGGGGACTTTGTGGATGGTGAGGGTAGCGGATGTCCAGGTGTTGCAAGGTGGGTTGCTGGAGGGCTGGGATGGAGCGGTGCAGATGAGATCACCGTCTTGGGAGGGTGAGTAGGTGCGGACAATTGGGTTTCCGGTGGAGCGGGAGTTGTAGGCTAGGGAGAAAGATGCGAGGCCGTTGTGGCCGCAGAAAGCGCTGCGTTTGACGGAGTGGAAGCATTGAAGGGATTGGGGTCTTGCGTCCAGGTCGGTGAAGGTGTGGAGGGTTTCTTGGGAGGAGATGTGGATCAGGATTGCGGTGGTGTCGGTGATGGCTAGGAGGAGACCTATTTTGGGGAGGGGGAGGATGGCTTTGACTTTTTGGGGGTTAGAGGGGGTGAATAGTGGGATGGTGAGGGAGTCCCATTTGTCGTCGAGCTGGGAGGCAAGATGGATGGTGCCTTTGGTGGTGAGTACGACAATATGGAGAGAAGGCTCTGCATCTGCGGTGGTAGCTAAGGCGTGTTAGCTTTAGATCCTGATAGTAAAATAGTCTCTCAATATGAAATGGTGATAAAACTTACGCTTTGCCACAAACTGTTTGGCGGAGGGAATCAAACCCTCCCAGGGCTGTAGTTCAACTATCTGATTCGCAGATTCAAGATGGAAGTTGACCTCTATCAAGGACCCACTCGTCCAGACAATCAGCAAAGAAGCAATTGCCCCTAGTTTGGGAGATTTAAACGAGAACAACGGAGGCGCTCGGGTCTCGGTTCCAATAATACCAGATGGGCCCCACTGCTTCTCGTTGATATTCCACAGCATCAGTCTCCCAGTCACAGAAAGAAGCGCGACCCATTCTGCTTGTTCATCGATTGCCATAGCAAGGATCGGAAAGGGGTACAATTCATTCGTAGTAGGCGATATATAGTGACTCCGATCGTTTTGACGCAGATCCCAGACCCTAATGCGGCGATCCAGGCCAACAGAAACAACTACACCGTCGGGCGACGCAGAAAGCATGACAACGTCAAGGTCATGTCCCGGAGTAAGTGTGGTAACTGTCATCAATGGATCCTCCTTGTGGATTGTGCCATCGTCATCATGGCTCGTATCCTCCTCGTTCCAGAGGAGATAATTCATGAGCAATGAAACGGCAGCAACGACAATCAGAACGCTGACGACGAATATAGTTGACTGGTTTCTGGCAAAGTCATAAGCGGCGGGCAGGAACCTTCGGACGCCTGCGTTGGTTGGTGTTCGGTCTGACGAGTCAAGCACAAATACCAAGGGGTCGTAGACGCGAGCGATGTAACTATGCATATCTGGCTTGATAACTTGAATGACTTCTCGAGCGGTCTCATGGTCCTGCATTCGGAGCCAGGCTGTTGGAGACCTCGCTTGGTTGATGTCAACAGATAGTTGTGAGACTGGATGAGGTGATGATAATTGATGATCTGGGCGAACGAATTGCAACGCTCGTGATAGCGTCCGAAGTGGGGACTCATTGTTGAAGAAGTGCCCCTGTAAAACCAAGATGAAGCAGATCATTACAATGGTGCCAGCAATGCGTGTGGAAATTGGAGTTTTGCCACTGAGAACGGCGTTCAACCACGCATTTGTGCTCTTCGGTTTTTCAGCACCGAGTTTTTTGCGTTGGGATTTCACGGTTTCTAAGGAGTCACTCAGCTCCGTTCTTCTGACATCGACGCTCAGGACGGCCACGAAGAAGGTAAGCAGCAGGACGAAATCAAAAATCAAGGCAACTGCTGCGAATATACAGAAGGCAGCAACACCAGGCGCGACGACTTTAGATAGGAGGTAGAGGATCAGTAAATCCTGACCGACTCCAGCTAATGCAATAGGACCTGCCTGGCCAAGGGCCTCAGCGATTCTTGACGATGTCTTGCTCTGGGACGGAGTTATAATAACGGCGTTTACGAGGCGGAACATGTTCTCCAAGCCAACAGCCACGACAACGAAGGGATATACCTCTCGAGGGATCCTTGAGAGATCAATCTTTAGGATGGCACAAATTGTGAAGCTTCCCATGATAGATATCACCGTTTGCGCGACAACCGCCAGCATCAGACCGAAACGAGACTTGAGCGCCCGCAGCTTCGTCAAGCTCAGCAAGAAGTAGATTACAGTAATGATATACGCAATTGCAAGGAATATATCATCTTGAAGCGAGAGTGGTTGGAACTTGAACTCGTAGACCTGGCTATTGTTTACTCGTCCATCGCGTGGATACATGCGCCACGGGCTGTTCGATGACTGTGCCAATGCCTGGGCCTGCCTCTCCCATTGCCGGCCAACAGGAGAGTCTAGCTTGTGAACCAAGGTTATGACCAGAGCATCGGCAGCTACCAGGCGGTGGTCTTCAAAGCGTTTGCCACTAAACACAATCGAGTGTCTGAGAGTCACATTAACTGATGTAGAGCGCCGCGAGCTTTCGTTAATGGTAGAAACAATGTCATCATCTTCGGTGACGGCGTCTGGAGAGCAGGACCAGTATAGAAGCGGGGAATGGAAGAACCACGACTGTTCACTGAGACCATTGATAGCATGGAAGGAGTCTCGCATTTCTAAGCTCAGGGGCGCATCATGGCCCACAGGTTTTCCGAGTCCCGCGGATAGCTTGGGATCGAAGTTGATCGTTTGCCCCAGCAATGCATCCTGGATCTCCAGTCCAGCTAGTAGCACATCCCGCCTTAGGGCTTTCATATAGCTGCCGTGGACCCATATAGATCTCATGACAACATCTGGTTCGGTGCCTATATTTTCCTCTATTGGCTGTGCAGCGGTCCAAACGTGGTGGGGTAAGTTCGAGGCGCCATTTGTGAAGTTGTTCGTGTAAAGAAACGGAAATGGGTATATTAAACATGTCGCTAATGCTACTGATATCAATATCGTAATGACTGGGTGTCGAGAAGCTTCTCGTCCATATCGTGTGAAGCTGCGCCGAAGGGGATGTGCGGGGCTAAGACTCGGAGGTTCAGTCGTCCTAATATGTGTTAGATGCCAAACAATAGCCCAGAATTTGCTTGAGATATAGTACTCACCCTCTGAACGGGTATAGAAAGTACCAGATCATCGCAACAGGTGCGCTACGCTGGTAATGTTGAGGGGAGGCTGCGTTCAGCCAGTCGCCCAGCAAGCAGGTAGATGCTTGATTTCATGGAGGTAAGGCTTTGTCTTCGAAGATATCCACGCTGCAGCCAAGAATAACAAGTGGATATTCGTCCCAAATGTTATTGGCGAGTTTGGGCTCCTGTCATCGTAAAACAACTTCGGGGAGATTGGACAATTCAATGATTTGATGTTGTGCGTTGTCTTGACATATTGTCTTACCTCCATGTCTTACCTCCATGCCGTCTCGATAATCGTCTCGGCTAGCTTATCGAAGCCTCGGCGGCAGATAACGCCTGGCAGTGGCGGCCGCCAGAACACAAGGTTCTAGAACGAGTACTACAGTATCACAAAAAGACCTTATCCATGAAGAATGTGTGATTCGGCTTATCGGTGTATCGGCCATTTTCTAGGGGCGGCATGTTGCTTTCCCTACGCCGAATTGGTTGTCAACGGGCGCTGTAAACCACATTGATCCCCAGTTACCAACGAATGGGACCTGTGGCTGTTCAAAGGATAATATTTGGAATGTCTTCGGGGGTGTCTTTTTTTACAGTACCTCAGACCTTGATGGGCCACCAAAGATCATCAGAGCTCTATTTTTCTGCCCTACTTTTCGAACCGTAGGGCACGGCTCGACTTCAATATTGACGCGACCCGTGCCTTAATCTATCGACGGCAGGGCTTTCAGGCACGACCCCCCTCTGTAAGGCTACAGGAGAATGATTTACAACAGGCATCCGAGTATTACTCCCGGAATTGCAAATTAATAGTGAGTCCGTGGCCTTCAACAAACACACAGACATTCTCGGAGCCCATCCGTCCCGCACAGCCTGAATGAATCATCCCACAGCGCTGGAACAGTTTCGTGGACAGCGAACGGACTCCCTGCCTCCGCGCGGCCTGGTTATTCCATGAGACATTCAGAGCGCCGTGTCTGGCGTAAGTTCAGCCACCGCCCTGTTATACCCCTAGATGCCGAATGCGACCCTGAATTCGCTATCCGACAAACGCACTCGCATAAAAATCAGCACGGGTAAAAGCAACAGCAAACCGAAATACGAGCCCAAGAATCCCATCCCGCGCGCCCTGGCGACCCAATCCCACGCCATCATTAAAAAACGCGTTTAGCCAATTTATCCTCTCGCCGTCCATTCCCCAAACGGGCGCAGGGGCAATCTTAACAACCACCTAAATCAGGAAACAATTTACAGCGCATGCGAGAAGCAAGCGGAGCCCCCCGACACTCCCTACGTCGATCGCTGAAGACCAGGGCCTCGTCATTAAAGACCAGAATATTGCCCGATGTCAGAGCGCCGTATCCTTAACCCTGCCGAGCTGTGATGAGCTGAACCGCTGTGCCTCAAGCTTCTGGCTTCTGGCTTTGCACTGGCATGGAGTGGATCACCACCACCAGTAGTGTCGGCGCGGTCCGTGCGAGTCTTCATACCAGCACCCAATTGCGGGCCTTGAGTTGCGGAGTGGGTAGGTTTCGCTGTGCGGGGGATGCGGCGGGCTAGAGAGGGGCTACTGTGCGTGTCGTTCTGGAACTTGTGGGAAGTCGCTGGAACGGGGCGGTAGTGGTGTGAAGAATTTCTGCGATAGGGTGTTGTGAGGGATGGGGTGCTGAAGGGTTTTGCGGAGGCTGTTGGAGGAGATGGGTTCGAAACGACGCGTGTGCGGTAGGTATAGTAGTTGCAGGTTCTGGGCTGGAGATTTGTTTGGATATCTGCATTTCGAAGGGGTGATCAATACAGGAGTATCGTGATCAATCAATTGAAATAACATATCAAACACAGATCTCAGAGGAGAGGGTATCAATTTTTCGTTAATAGGGAATCATAAGTAATTATATAGCTAGATAGACATTCTAGACACGCTCAACATTAACAATTTCGCCATTCGCCGCCAAAGCCACCTTCTTCTTCTCTAGCGACGTCCTAACCGGCGTCGACGAGCTGAAGATCTCATCCAGCTCCTCGAGCGTCCTGTTCTTCGTCTCCGGAATGAAAACATAGACGCACGTGGCCTGCACAGCGCACCAGATGCAGAACACAATATACGTCTTCCAGCCGATGTTCTCCAGGGCGATCGGCCACGCAAATTGGTTGAGCAGGTTAGCTACGTTGACTGCCAGGCCCGAGAATGCCATGCCCTTTGCGCGCATCTCGAAGGATAGGACTTCGACGGGGAACAGGGCCTGGAGAGGCGTGAAACCGATAGAGTAGACCGAGCCGAAGAGGAAGATGAAGAAGAGCATGACGTCTGCGGCGGCCTTGTTCTTTTCTCCTGATCCTTGGTAGATGCCAGAAGAAATACACATGCCCGCCCAGACAAGACAGCATGCAATGTTGCCAAATAAGAGAAGCGGGCGACGCCCGACGCGATCGACGAGTACAGCGCCTAGAATGGCGAAGAAGAATTGCTGGAAATTGTTGGCGAGGTTGAGGTTCGCTTTGGGGATGGTTTCAGTGACGCCCGCGGTGTCGAGGACGGCGGAAAGGAAATATGACAACACGGAATTGCCGGCCCACTGGCCAAAGACCGATGTCATCACGTTGCATAGAAGACGATAGCGCGACGAGCGAGATCGGAAAAGAGCGCTGTAATCCCACCAGCGCTTGTCGGAACCGTCCATCTCAAGATACTCTTCGTACTCGCGTAGTTGAAGCGTGACCCATATACTATCCGGATTGCCTTCGCCGTGATATTTGGTCAACATTCTTTTGGCTGCGTCGAACTTTCGATTGACGTAGAGCCACCTGGGAGATTCCGGGAGGAAGAACACCAGGATGACAATTATTCCAGAGAACAGCAGTTGTAGCCACACCGGTATAGACCATGAAACCACCCCTGTGAGATTATCTGCACCGCGAGCAGCTGAGCTGGCGACAATGGCGCCGGTAAACCTAAGAATTATTAGAATGCTGCCGTACCAATTGGTCCAAAGGACTTACCAAAACGTGTTATACAAGGCCGTCACAACACCACGGTGGGCCGGGTGAGAAACTTCGACGACATACATGGGCCCAGCCGCAGACGCAATATTGACACCAAAACCCAGCAACACACGACCAGCCATAAATTGAGCAGTATTCGCATTCCCCGTCGTCAATCCTTGAATGATCGTACCGCAAACGACAATTATAGCGCCGATAAACATGCCAACTCTGCGCCCGTAGCTATCCAGCGCCGGACCAACAAATGGTAGCGATACAACACCACCAATCTGATACATGGCAGACACAAGCGCTTGCCACGGGCCTGTCGCTTTTCCATGGAAATAATCGAGGAATTGCTGATTGATTGTGAGCGCGTTAAATAGGGAGGCGTCATATCCATTCATCGTCGAGCAGAGGAATCCCAGCAAACAACATAGGTAGAGCACCACCGAAACCCGCGAAAACGCACGAGGAGGCTCGAGGATGACGGCTTGGTTGAATGCTTCATTTCCGTTGATGACCTTTTCCTCAGCTATATCCTTTGGGTTATCCTGTATTGTTAGTACCGGCTCTTGAAAATTGCGAGTTCCCCGGCTCACCTGGTCATCGTTGGTCGTAGATCGGGTGATGGGGTCGCCTCGGCTCTTGTCGTAGTAGTCGGTCATCTCCATATTGAGGTTGACGCGGCTGGACGAGGAGCCCCGTCGGTTTGTAAACATGCAGTTTCCACCCTACAATAGAACCGCTCTGTTGGCACAATCCGGAGATCCAAGGGAGGCTAGAGACGAATATCTCGATTTTTTTGAATGCGGCATGGCAAGCAAGCAGAGAGAAAAGTTTCTCCAGGGAGAGAGAGGGGATGGTGTACATACATACTTTCCAGCCAACAGTCACTAACGGGATGTAAACAGCTTCAAGGATGGCGGGCCGTGTGCTCGCTCATCACACTCCCGCCACGCGAAGAGCTGACTTTCCCCAAGTTTCACCCTTCTCCCACACCAAGCGCATTTTAATGCATGTAGATGTACGTACCCAAAGATAGTACACCACTGTAGGCCTGGGCGGAGGCTTGGGTTCCGCCGGGGCTGGATGGATGTCTCTGGAGTAAGCCACGGATTGGCCGCTTGTGGTTGGCTCATGGCATCCACACGAGTCTTATTATGTCCAATATACACCCAAAGCAGCACGCTTTTTTTGGCAGATGAGACAGACCAACGCCGACTGAGCCCTGGTATCACAGTTGCGCATTCTCACTCGGCCCATGGCGGTAACAATTTCAATGATCAACACTTAGTGGTATGTGTCTACCATGTTCATTGGGTGGTGAGTGGACATCTGTGCGTTTATTCGAACAGTCGGCACACTTTGCGAGAAGGGATTGATCTGCACTTCGATCTACACTGTTGGGAGGTCGCCTGCCAAATTCTGGGGCGAACTGTGCGAAGTAAGCCAGCGCGATGTGCGTGTTGAGAGTGGTGGCTGCTTCATTTCGAAGTAAATGCGGGGGATATACTGGGAAAGTGTCAATGTTGCGATCCAAGACGGACCAAGAAAGAGGGACCCTGAGTGGACTTGCACCTCAAGTTTGCACTGTAAATGTACAGTACGTCCAAGTACATCCCCTCGGCACCCCAGATTTGCATTCCGGATAATGGCCATTCACAGGTGAGTTGCCGAATTGCTGTATGAGGCCTAGCATCAAGGAGCTGAACCTCCGGATAAATACTTCGCCCAGTCGGGATAAAGATGTAGTAGAGTGCAGACTGCACCGGAAAGTAGTCTGTGATCAAATTCTGGCCCTTGCAAGCATGGGTATATGTGTAGAGTACGCGATAGACACAGGGTAACTTAGAGTATAGAGTGTTCTATAAAGTTTGTAGGTATAAATAAATATCCTCTCGACATGGCCAATTTGAGAATGCCATCGTCTCCATTGATATGTTTCCACTTCACCGCTTCACCTCAAAGGAAAAAGGAAGTATAGAGAGTAAGGGAGTGAAACAAAGTCTCACGCGGGATAATGTCACGACGAGCCGCTCGCTCTCAGACCGCCTCTGGCCTCTCGGATGTACCGTCGGCCCGACAAAAAGGAATGTTGGTAGAGACGACGATTGGTGCTCTGGATGGTGTGGCATATGTAGACTTCTCCGCACGACGACCCTCCATACAATATTGCTCCGCTTCAGCGCGCTACTCGTACAGCGCTCGTATTCCGGGGTCTGGGGGTTTGTATGGGGTTGAACCACTTGGTCCCAAAGCGATTGCCGGCATGAATGGCACTTCTACTGCATCCATTATTCAGAGTTTGTTACTGGTGCCGAAATAGCATTTAAATGTGCTCTATAAGGACCGTGTAATCATTGTAGAGTCAAGCGCATCTTATATATGGCTTCACAAATCAAAAGTAAGACCCCTTGCGAGTGGTGGTTTGTATATCAGTTCATTCTGTCTGATGTCTACTGTCTTCTCTCTGGTATTATTGCATGGTACACAAGGCCTGTATCCACACCTGATATTTAGTTGTATCAAGTGCCCTCGACTCTCAGCTTGGATCCCCCCTGACAAACAGGTCGTGGATTAGAAAAATTGCCTCTGAGAGTTCCCTGGAAAAGATTTAGACCACGGTTGCACCTGCTACTTTCTTCCCCTTCTTCTTCTTCGCCTTCCTGATCTTGCGGCAGACCTTCTTAGCCGTAGCAGCGCACACCTTGAAAGGCTTGGCCATCTTGGTTCTGACCTTGCGGCACAAAACTGTCATGCGGCTGGCCAAGATGTCGTAGTAGATGCGATCTTGACGATGAGTCGTAGCCTCTCCTTGGGCTGCAACAAGCTGGCGGAGCGACAAGGCCTCATTATCGTTGAGCATACAAAGGAGAGTGCAGCAACACTTGATAATCTCGAGAGACGCATCCAGGTAGGTTTGCAGCACGTCGATAGCCGCCTCCAACTCCTCCACAGTGGCACCCTTATGATTGCGGAGACGCTCCTGAGCGGCATCAGTGGCCTCCCACTGCTGTCCAATGGTGTCCCAGAGCTCGCTATATTTGCAGTAGATGTGGAACTTTTCCCCGTGAAGATTCATAATCTCCTTGCACATGGTATTGCCAGGCTCGCCTGCGATCACGTCAGTGAAAGGACCTCACAGGGTTCATCATCAATACATACGAGTTGGGCGTTGATCACCGAGGTCGAGCATGAGTGTCCTCAATTCCTCCTGAGTCATCATCACGACGCCTGTGGGTTGATGTTAGCATGGTGCCAGTTGGCAGCAGCAAGAGGGCTTCTCTCACGGGAGTAAGGAGCAGTTCCACGGAGGTGGATGGCATCTTGAATCTGTTTGACACGCCTTTTCGCATCATACCTGTCGGCTGGGGACATGCTAGCCATGTACAACTTATGCTTGCACGACTTCTTCATGGCTGCGAAGTTGGCGTTTGAGTGTTGTTGTTGGTTTGCAATAACGCTCAAACGCCAAAGTCGAAGTTAGGGCTTTGGCGTGGCCCCCGTCGCCGCGGCTGGTGTCTTGTTGCCGTTGGGGCGTCATGGGAATGTGACCCCCGCGGCGGCTGGTGTCTCGGCGTGCGTTTTTGCCCCCCAGGTTGTGGGATGGCCGCCGCTTGCTGTGGCTGGAGGCTCATTCCAGTTGAGCCCCATCACAGCTTGAGACTCACTGTGAGCCTCACAGCTGGAGTATCATTAGAAGATAAACTCCATTGCTGTAAGAGTCTTTCTCACAGCCAGAGTCTTCTTCTTATATTATTCTCCTGACTGGAGCCTCCTTCTCACAGCCAGAGTCTCCCCCTCACAGCTAGACGCACTCCAGCTTGAGCCCTATCATGGCCAGAGACTCATTGTGGTGTGAGCCACACCACAGATGAAGTATCATTTGTAAATGAACTCCACTGTTGTAAGAGTTTCTTTCTCACAGCCATAGTTTTCTTCTTGTGCTATTCTCATGGCTGGAACATCCGTTCCGTTGGTGTCTTGTTTGTAGCCGGTATCTGTGTCTCTCTTTAGCTGGTGCTCCAAGCAGACTTCTTTAAGTGCTATAGTATGTTTTTTCATAGGCTTTTCCATTCTTGGTCTCCCTTTTACTGTTAGAATCTTCTCGCAGCTGGAACCTCCTTTTCGTCTGTGACCGCTGTCTTTGTCTTTCTCTTTAGCCGGTGCTCTAAACATACCCCTTTATGTGCTATAAAATGTTTGTTTTTATCAGCTTTGTCATTGTTAGGGTCTCCTCCTCACTGCTGGAGTCTTCTTCTCGGAGCTTGAACCTCATTATCGTTGGAGTCTTGTTCGTGGCCGGTGTCTTTGTCTTTCTATTTTCTCTAGCAGATTGTCCAAACACTCTTTTACTTGCTATGCATCGATGCTAAATATCTTTATAGGTATAAATGAAGATGGAGGAAAGCGTTCTGTGCTCGGTAAAGGATTTCGTCTCGGCGGCATATCATCAAGTTGAAAGAAGCGATGTTGCATCACAAAGGGTTGTTTGTGGCCGGTGTCTTTGTCTTTCACTTCAGCTAGTGCTCCAAGCGCTCTCCTTCATCTGTTATGTATAGAGGCTAGATGTCTTTATAGATATTGACGGAGATGGAAGGGAAGCGTTGCGTGTTTGGTGAAGGTGGCGGCATATCATCAAGCTGAAAGCGGTGGTGTTGTATCACGAAGGTTGTTTGTGGCTCTAGTTTATTTATGGTGCGGTTGGAACAATGCTATTATTCGCTATGGCGACGGCCTCGACGGCCTCAGACTGTCGAGTCTATCGAGTCCATCGAGTCCATCGAGTCCGCCGAGGCCGCCGAGGCAACTATCTCCTTGCCTAGCCCCTATACAAGATATATCAAACGCTAGAGACAATACTATTATACGCTATGGTTACGACGACGGTCTCAGGCCGTCGAGTCCATCGAGTCCATCGAGGCCGCCGGGGCAACTATCCCTTTGCCTAACCCCTATACAAGATATATCAGACGCTAGAGACAATACAGTCCCCCCCTTTTGACAGTCACTTTCCCTACAGGCAACTTATGCGCTCAGCCTCAGTGTCCAATGACCAACTGGAATCATCTATCTGTTAATTTGGCAAATACTTCGATGGCGCAATCATTGAAAGTGGAATTGGTAGAGTGTCGCCATGGTCTGATATCAAGCCAAAAAACCTCTTATACCAAATCATTCGTGTGTGGAATATTATGTTTATGTTGAACCAGTGATTGATGTTATGTTCCACTCGGTTTCCCACGTCCCAAATATTCTTTATGGGAAACTTGCTCTTCTGTTTTGGATCCATCAGCTGGTTCATTATTTTCATAGACGCCTGGATCATCCTCTGTAAAGTGCCAGATTTAGCAAACCCCTCGAACAGCCCAATAAAGTGTATCATTCCCGGTATCCCTACTATCATCACCTTTTCCTCCTTAAATATGGCTTCAAAGAATTTGGTGTAGAGTCTAATTCCCGAGTTCCATAGGCAAAGGTATCTCTCGAGCGGCTCACATACTGTAGGGACGGTGAGTACCCAGAGTGGTCTCATGTATGCACTTGCGGCTGGATTTTGTCAGAACAAGCATATGAGTACATATTAGATTGGGGTTTCATACTGAATATGACCCTAAAAGTTTCATAATCTATCGTGTTCCAGCATGGGTGGGACAGATCTTCTCGCCATGCTCCGACAAAGTTATTTGGGCGTGCTCGTGGAAATGTTCGCGGAGAGGCTTCTTCTTCTTGCCGTGTTCTTTTGCCAATACCTCTATAGGCGAGAGTTTTTCTTTGCTGACCGGGTGTCTGTTTTCCAGGCGCTGACACAGCTTTCCAGGTTAAAAAATCCCACTGTGCGGGTAAGTTATCATACCTTGTTGTGATCCCTGTTCCTCAACAGCTTTTTCTTTGCCTTGAGCATCTAGAGACTGTTGTTTTTTTTCTGCAGCATCGAGCGCCTTCTGCATACCTGTTCGCGCCTTCTCGTACTTGTGAGCGAGGGCCATAAGTTCCTCCCAATGTGACGTGCTGGCATTGGTAATTCCCTTAGCCAAAATTTCCTGGTATGAGAGTCCCATTGCCGAGATAGTTGCCTTGTGCTCATCGGTGAGCAACTTGATCGCCTGCTTGATCTCGTCTGGTGGCGAAGCATATTTCGCGTCCTCCGCTTTGCCCTCGCCCTTTCCATCTAGTGGCTCTGGTTGTTCGACTGCTTTACCTTTTCCCTTGTCATCTGGCGATTCTGGTGGGTTTGTAGCAGTGCCTTTCCCTTTATCATCTGGCGGCCGGGGCGGTTCAGCAGCTTTGCCTTCCCCCATTTCATCTGGCAATTCTGGTGGTTCTGTAGCCGCGCCTTTCCCTTTATCATCTGGCAACCCTAACGATTCAACAGCTTTGCCTTTCCCCTTTTCATCAGGTGGCCCCAGTGGTTCAGCAGCTTTGACTTTTCCTTTGTCTTTGTTATCCAGCAACCCTGGTGGTATAGCTAATATGTCTTCGCTTATGTTATTTGGCGTCTGAACTGCATTGTCTTTGTACTCGATATCCGGCAACACCATCGTTTGGACCGATTTATCTTCGGTTTTTGTATCCAACGTTTCAACTGCTTTGTCTTTGTACTTCCGATCTGGCAGCTCCGTCATTTGTACCGCTTTATCTTTGCTTTTGCCTTTAGCATCCGGCAGCACTGTCGTTTCGACCGCATTGCTTTTGCCTTTGGCATCCAGTCCCTCTAATGGTGTATCTGTTTCCTCTTTACCTTTGACATCCGGTGGCTCTGATGGTTCAACTACTTTCCCTATGCCTTTGGCATCCGGTGTCTCTGATGATTCAACTGCTTTCCCTTTCCCTTTGCTATCTGATGATGGCTGCACCGGTTCAACCACTTTGACTTTGCCTTTAGAATCTGGCCGCATCATAGTTTGGACCGCTTTATCTTTGCCTTTAGCACCAAGTGGCTCTGATGGTTTATCTGCCTCCCCCTTGCCTATGCCATCTGGCAGCTCTGGTGGTCCAACTGCTTTTCTTTTGCCTTTGGCATCCGATGATTCTGAAGATTCAACTGCTTTCCCTTTCCCTTTACATTTGACCTCTGCCAATGGCTTCACTGGTTGAGCTACTCTTCCAAGTCCTTTGGTAAATTTCGGTAATCGTATAACGGATGTGCCAATGACTTTCGGATGCTTAGGCTGTTCCGCCTCTTCGTCTTTGTTTTTACTCTTAACGACAGTCTTGACTTCAGGGCTGACTTCAGTACGTCCAATGTCAGTATTGTAACCCAATGGAACTCCATTCTTACTCACCTTGAATATGCGGGACATGTATCTCCCACCCAATCTCCGTTTGCGTGCCCTGCGATCTATACTGCGGCATGCTCCAATTAATAAGATTTGTGACATGAAAATGAGCGAGTTTGTCGGAATCGTCTTTGAGCTTTTCAGCTGACTCCAATTTTCCCCAATATAATACGCGGGGACGGGGTCGGGGAGGCATAGCGTCGTGGATAATAATAGCTACAATGCCCAATAAGTGGAGCATTGCAGAGGGAAAAGGCCAACAGGCTGGATGAAGTAGGTTGGTCTAATTCCCTCGGAGATGTAAAAGGGAAGGAACTACGGAATCATGCACCTTTCTGCTGTCAATCTTGCGTCTATCGCAGCTTCCGCATGAACTTTCTTCTAAGAAAGCAATAGAAAGGAGGGAACGACGGCATCTTGTGCCTTCCTAATATCGCGCCTACATCCTCCGCAGCTTCCGTGTGAACTTTTGTCAAGCAATCTACAGGGAGGAAGGAACAAAGGCATTCTGTGCCTTCCTGGTATCAAACTCATGCTCTCCCGGAAAAACTACAAGAAGGAAGGAACGACGGCATCACATCTCGTGCCTTCCACATCTCACCCTCGCGCCCTCGGCAGTGTGCCGTTTTTTTTGTCAGGTGAACATATTCGAAATTATAACGTATTTCACAAGCGAGTGGCCACCCCAAGCGAGTGGCCACCGAAAACGCGAAAACGCGTAGAGTAAAAGTAAACACTTAGTATCGCAACAATGCAAGCTTAAAGCTCTTCCCAAGAAGGTAGAATACTTTTAGCTATCTAGGCTATTAAACAAGGCCATATTCAGAATGTTAAGAGTGCTGCAGTAACGTACGATGT
Source organism: Pseudogymnoascus sp. 03VT05 (assembly GCA_001662645.1). Lineage (NCBI taxonomy): Eukaryota > Fungi > Ascomycota > Leotiomycetes > Thelebolales > Thelebolaceae > Pseudogymnoascus > Pseudogymnoascus sp. 03VT05. The sequence continues at coordinate 22,085 of KV459511.1, read as the reverse complement.
CCCTTGAACAACACTACGTTAACGAATTCAAGGAATGGCTTCCTGACGCGACTCTACCCCTAACTCACGTAAGTTGACTCCGTACGAAGAGTCAGCTCTCGTTCAGTACATCCTCAACCTAGATTTACGTAGATTTCCGCCCTAGCTGCAAGATGTGTAAGAAATGGCAGACTTACTACTCTCTAAACGAGGTGAGAGCCCTACTAGGAAGAACTAGACTACTAACTTCATAATGCGTTGTATAGAACTTAAGGCAAAGTTTAGTCGAAAGTACGACTATAAACGAGTAAAATGTGAAGATCCTAAGATAATTAAAGGATGGTTCTCCCTTGTACGAAACATAGTTGTAAAATATAGAATCTTAGAGCAGGATATCTAAAACTTTAATGAAGCAGGTTTTATAATAGGAGTTATTACTACTACTAAGGTGGTTATAAGCTTAGAAGTAAAGAGTTGTCTAAAGACTATATAGCCTAGAAATAGAGAGTAGGTGTTGATTATTTAAGGTGTTAATTTATATAGATGGGCACTCCTGCCATTCATCATTTTTAAGGCGTAGAATCACCTCTCTGCTTAGTACAAGGACTTAGGATTACTATACAACTAGGTAATTACACTAAGTAAGAATAGGTGGACTTTAAATTTAATTAGGTACAAGTGGATTTAACACTTTAATTAGCATACAAATGCTTGTACAGTTAGAACCTATCGCCTTCTTATTCTTAATAGGCATAAGAGCCACCTCTCTACTTAATTTTAATACTACTGTATAGAACGGAAGATAATTACCCTCTATATGCTACTACACTTGTTGCACATTCTTTAGTCTCTTAATGTAAGCTACTTTACGCTACTAAAGCTCTTATATAGAAAGTAGATTAAAACCTTTATATGAAACTAGCTAAACCACATTATAAAGCTTAAGTTCCTCTCTGCATTTAAAGAAGCATTTAAAGCTACATTTACAGAGCAGAACATTAAGAGCAGATTCTAGGCTATAGGGCTAGTTCTATATAAGTTATAGACTATCCTCTCTTACTTAAATCTACGCTTAAGGACTCTAACTCCTCCTATAGTTAAGAGTAGCAATTAGACTTTAAAGACTCCTTAAACTATACAGGAGCTTAACTTTTAAACAGAGCACATTAAGAACTGTATTGTACAACATTAGAACAGCTCTCCTACCTTAATTAATGATGCTGTTAGCTGCCTTGTTAAAGGGGCAGAAATAATGATGCATTCTACTATTCTACTTAAGGCAGAGGTTAAGGCTCTATAGGCTGCAAATGAACAGAAAAAGAGGAGGGAAAGGAAGCGTAAGAGGCGTACAATGTAAGGGGGCAGTCTCTCCGTACGAGAGGGAGAGGATATCCTTTAGAGTGCTAAGGTTAATGCTCAACTCTGTATAGAGGTGGCAAGTGAGACTACTCGGCAGGTGGGTTCTATAGGCTGATAGCAGCAATGTGGCACATGTGGTAATATAGGGCATAATGCTCGTACGTGGGAGAGGCGCTAGGAATCAATTGCAATAGAATAAGGGTTATTATATAGGGTGGTGGTGTAGTAGTAGTAGGAATAGTCATATTTTGGTTGTTTTCGTGGCCACTCGCTTAGGGTGGCCACTTGCTTGTGAAATACATTATTTAACTTACAATAATACAAATACGTCTTTAGAAAGCAGCATAAATAAAAAATTATGATATAGTAATATTTGAAATAAATGAAGAAGCTGCTAAAGTGCAGTAAGGGTATTTAAATATATATAGGCGTGATGATATTAGGAAGCAGAGATTGAAAGTATAATATATATTGTATTGTATAATAGATGAAGTCAATGAGATGATATATGTTCCAGCCCAACCACGAAATATGCCCGCTTGTGAGCAGGCCGGCCAGCTCACGAGCTGGCTGGCCTAACCATGAAAATATCATACTTTTGGTTAGGCCGGCCTGCTCACGAGCTGGCCAGCCCAACCACAAGTAATTAGAAGTAAGAGTAATTAATTGATCTATATAGCTACGTTTCCTACTGTGTCTACGCGTGCTCTTTTCTTCCGAGGCCTTTCAACTAAAGCCTTTTCTATACGTATAGCCAGACCTAATAAGTAGCCACAGTTATAATCATTGTTATAATAGTGTACGCTACACTCCTTTGCTTCCTTATAACAACAACACCTCTTTGTACTACACTGCCCTTTACATTAACATGATATTCCTACCCATGCACTTATAGAAGCTTCTCTAGCTGCAAGCCCTAACGTTACTTGCTTTGTAGAAGTAGGAATTTAGATATCAGACCATAGAGCTTGCTCTACAACTCTAAGTGATTTTGTAGGTATAAGGCGTTGTATAATACTAGAGAGTGTAAGAACCTAATATCTATGAGGGTAAGGCTCTTCTAGAATGCGTGTAAAGAGCCTCTTATTATCAGTTGAGGTTCTATCCTCTTAAGGAACCTTTATAGAGACTATAGCTCTAATATCAAAGTGTTAGATATCATGCTTCTTTGTATACTTGCGTATTATAGAAACCCTCGCTCTATGAGTAGCTGCTATAGCTTTCTCAATTATAGGGTTAGGAAGCTCAGTCCTAGGCTGAGCTGGCACTTAAGCCTAGCTCCCACGCTAGAGCTTAGAATTGAGCTCTCGCTCTGGCTCTAGTACTGGCTCAAGCTCGGAGCCAGAGCTCAGCTCAGAATTGAGCCTCGAGCGTGAGAGCTCAATTCTGGCTCGAGTTCTGGCTTGAGCCTAGAGCTCAGAATTGAGCTCTCGCTCTAGCTCTGGCTCGAGCTCAGAGCTTGAGCTGAGCTCAGAATTGAGCCCTGAGCCAGAGAGCTTAATTCTAGGCTCTGGCTCAGCCTGGCTCTAGGCTCGAGTTCTGAGTCTTGAGCTCTCGAGCTCAATTATGAACTCTGGGTCAGCCTGGAGCTGGGCTAGAGCTCGAGCCTGAGCTCGAGTAGGAGCTTGGCGCCAGAGCTCGGAATTAAGCTCTAGCTCTAGTTCTAGCTCAAGCTCA